>BCLG01000962.1:93919-130404 GCA_001602295.1 Zoysia matrella | reverse complement strand
GCGCCAGAGCCCCGCGCGCCCGGCCGCGAGGAGTCCCGCGCTGCGTCGATCCTCGCGCCGAAGTCGCACGCGTCGTCCTTCGGTCCAACCAGTGCAGCACCGCGCCGATCCATCCCCGTTTTCCACGCTGGTTTGCTCCACTCCAGTATGGGTCTCCGATCTGATTTCTGGCGCGATTTCGTCTTCAATTTCCAGTGCTGGTGAGAAATTTTTCCCCTCTCTTAAATTCCTTTTTTTTCCCGATTAATTGTTAATTAATTTGTGATTAATTATTCTACAATTAATCTAATTCTTTGTGATCTCGATCGTCTACAATTTTCAGAGAACTCCGTTTGATCTCCGATTATTCTCAAGATTGTTCCGTTAATTTGTCTCGTCGTTGTCGTGTAGGGTTTTTTCAGAAAACGTTTTGCGCACGTTTAGCCTAGTAGTTTCAATTTAGATTTAATTTCTAGTTTATTTGTCGCGTAATTAGTGTCTAATTCTGTTCGTTTTATGTTTAGCCGGTGTTCCCAAGAAAGAGTTCGCGAGCCAGCTCAGTTCGACGATCCGGATCCCGACTTCGATTCCGAGTTGCCAGACAAACCGTGTTCCTTGATGACTTTGTACCCAGTATTTTAAACTGCATGTTTTGTTTGCAACCCTAATTTGCTTGTCAACTATTTTAAAATATGCTAGCAACATTCCTAAGCCAATTTACTGTTCCATAAATATGAACCCTAGGATTGATTTAGAATATTTATTTTATTTTTATGCTTAGTCGCATTTATTTTTATCTCACACCTATATTACGAAAATAGAATTTGTGTTAAATGATTTTGAACTGTGATTCAAATGTGTGAGTTTTATAAATAACTATACATAACTATTTAGCGGGGGCAGGTTAGAGTATAAGGAGCTAGGAGACTTTTGGGAAGTCCCTGTGGGCGTACCTGTTGCGTGTATAACGGGAAGGTCTAGGCTGGGATCTTTCCGTGAGACTTGTTGTTGGCGTTGAGCTTGAAGATGGTGCCTGCCTCGACAATTAAGGACCGAGTCCTTCGAGCTTTGTACGCTCAGTTGACAACCATGCACACCACATTATCCTGTATAGGCAGTTGGCTAGATTTTGAAGCTTGTCGAGACTGGTTGTTTACTCGTGGGTTGGCGGTGTTGTGTTAGTGTGGTGTAGAGCTCTGACTCACTACATGAGATCGAGATACCTCACCTGATCAGTAGTAGGCTCTTCACAGCTCCAGAACTCGATTGCATAGGTTTTTGAGATCTTTATCCTGGAGGACGGATGACGCCAGTTAAAGCTTGTGGATAGGTCTTGTGTGTTTGTCGGGACTACGACGATAGTTCTCGATGACGCTTCTCATGGGTCCAGGTGCATAACCTCTGCAGAGTTTTAGTCGATGCGCATTGCCACGTACTTTTGGAAGGACACCCTTTGAGTTGTGCTTCTCGTTGAGTAGTTTTGTTTTTCTTCTTCCTCTCCTATTTTAAAATGTTTTAGATTCTGACCTTTGAGCTGTGGTCGAGTGTGAAGTTTACATCGGCATTAGAATGAACCCTCGTCCGAGATAACGGAGATCTCTGCGGAGCAAGATAATAAAATTTGACAGTTTAAAATAAAGCTTTCTTGCATCTTTAAATAAAATAAAATATTTTAAACTTGCATTTAGCACTTGAGTCATGCCTTTACCCTTGAAACCATTTGTATGCATACATTATTGTTAGGTAGTACGTGGTTTGCTGAATATTCGTACTTACGGCTTTCTAATTTGTTGTTTTCAGAGGATACTCTCAGCTTCGACTTCGACTACGTCTCTGACAGTCCATAACGTCCGCTCCTGCGCTCAAACTAGCCTGTGTGGAGGAGGTTCGCTACTGCTGCCATGTTGATGCTTTCGCTGTCGCCCTTGTTGGATTCTCGATAGTGATATATCTGCTCTGAGATGTTTTCGGCCTGCGTGTCGATGGACCCCTTTGGAAGATGTTATTCTAATAATTTCACTTTGACTTGCTATTTTTTATTCTTATTTCTTGTTTAATATTTCTGTTATAGTTTTTTGATTGATCGCTTGTGATGTCGTGTTTGCTAAACTCTTGGGATCGGTAAAGTCACGAAAGATCAAGTATAATCGAAAAGTAAGGAAATACCCGGTCATTAGAAAAATCATTGAATTCATTGAACAAGTACTGTCAGATGAAGTGAGGCAGGAGCAGGGTTTTAGAAACTGGACTTGGACCGGTTTTGCACAGTAACAAAATTCAGCCGGCTAACCAGTTTTACTATAGTGCAAAGTTCGGTTTTCGATAAAAATGATTATCTGCCTAAATCAAACCAAACTGATTTCATCAGTTTTTATGAGAACCAACTGGTTTTGAACAAGTTCTAAAACCCTAGGCAGGAGTAATACTATGGGATATTGAAAGGCACCAGCCGCAGAGTGAGTGAATGAGAAACATGTGCGACTGACCGACGGAAGACTGAATAATTTGAACCTATGTACGCAAGGATGGGAATTCAAAGCATCTCTGCCAAACAGCTGCGAGCGGTAACAACTGCAAATCACCATGGCAGCTGTCCGGTTTTTCACAAACCCAATGGGCCATGAAGCAGCAGCAGCACATTTTCACAGCAGGTTTGGTGATCACGACGATGGAAGGGTCGTGGCACAACCAGGTTTCGAAAACCATTAAAACATAAACCACCCGATCTTCTTGATTTTCAGAGTCCAATCGGCTACTAAATTCGAATGATTTTCGACAAAAATCAAGTTGTTATATTGTAGCAAAAACGGTTTTTAGTTGACTTTCTCGATTTATCAGTCATTGTTAACATTGTTTAAAATCGGTCGAACCCTGGTTTGTTAAACGGGAGCACAACTGGCTCAAGGTTTTTGCTACCGACGGTGGTGCCGACGTAACCGGTGGGATCGGTTGACGAAAACTATGAAAACTGATAAAATCAGTCAAAAACCGTTTCAAACTGAAAATTCAAAAAATTAAATAAAATTTAGTTGAAATGCTATACTAAGTAAACTAATCGATTTTTTACATTATCGAGCAATTTCACTAGTTTCTCCGATTTCATTGGTTTTGAAGTTTTAAATTTTGAAATCAACTGGATTCACTAGTTTACCCTTGAGTTTTACCAGTTTATTGACCGATTTCAAATTTTTAAATTTCTGAATTTTTTCACAGAAATCGGCCAACCGATCTTGGCGCATACTTAATTGACGTTGGAACCATAGCTAGAAACCATAACCTGAACATAATCATTGAATTGCAAACATCAACGGAAGGGCGACGAAAGAGTACTGAAAAGTATTGAAACGAGCTGCCAGGGAGTAACTACTGTAGTACCAACCATGTGTGCGACTGCATGAAATAAGTGAAGGGATACGTACTTGTTCCCCGATCCGATCGATGATGTTCGGACCGAAATAAAAGTTACTCCGTAGAAAATCAGCAGTTCGAAACGTTAACTGACGAGCAGCCGGGGCCCAAGCTGAAAGGTGTACGGCAAAACATCACAGGATGGACGAAGAGGAAATAGTTCGATCGGCTCGTGGAACCGTCTGGCGATCGAAGTTAAGTCCAGCTGTGCGCAGGCTGCTGCTCGCGACCCATGAATGAGCACCATGTGCAACAGGGCAGAACCATGATTGGAGTCGGCCGGGAAAACAAAGGTAACCGAATTCACAGCACCGGCCGGACCAACGCTGCACGGTACTCCCTGCGTCCTTTCCCCTTCTGTCTCAAAACAAGTTTATATACTCTCTTTATTTTTAAATTAATGTCATATTTAACTTTTAACATCAACTTTTATCATTTTTGTTGTTTAAAAATTTAGTTTAAATGTGTAACATTTTAAGTTATGACACAAATAACTCTAATAATAAATCAAATTATAACAAAATATATGATATTTATCAAAAAAATTTGAATAAAATGAATGGTCAAAATTAATATTAGAAGTCAACGGCGACATCAATTTAAGAGCAGAGAAAGTATGTGTTTGTGTCATCTAGTTTTGATTTAATTTATATGGATTTGGTTAATTTTATAAATATGTGACATATTTTTTCATCATAAGATATAATTTCAGAATATGTATTTTATATTATTAAAGTTGATTGAATTTATTGAAATATTTAGTCAAAGACATATTTGACTAAATTTAAGGTAAACTTATTGTGGGACAGAGGGATTAGTTGTATTAATGAGAGTCTAAATTTAGGAGAGACAAAAAAATAGGATATATAGAAAACAAGGAAGAGATATACAGAGGTGCCACCACCTCCTCAACTAATTTCACCTATTCATTTTTAAAAAAATTTACGACCCGTTATTTTTAATAAAGGTCCGTTAGATTCAATCCAATGAATCGTTATTATTCACTTCAAACACTGTAACAAACCTCTAGTTATAAACAGGTGGCAATGCTTACTTTATGCAATCAAATTTTAAATTCCTAATTTTAGTTTTAAGGAGAAGAAGGATTAAAAAAATGGAAGTCTACAACTATGTTGCAGGTGATGTGATTTAATTGTGGGACTCTGTTTTGGATGTTCTAGGTATAGTTAAAAAGTTTAGAAGACAATCTGTTCAATGCCACTAGTCCAACATCAAAATTCCTTCAACTAAGTAAATTCATTCTCCTTAGTTTTTTTCTAGTTTTATAAAAAATCTGTAATAAGAAAGACTTTGTGCTCCACGCGAAGCAGAGGTCGAAAACAAGTTCAGTTTCCTTTTATTGAAGCAGAGGTCGAAAACAAGTTCAGTTTCCTTTTATTGAAGCAGAGGTCCAAAACAAGTTCAGTTTCCTTTTATTGAAAAATATAAATTCAATTTGAGTTTGAGTCCGAACCAAGATCAACCAGCACTAAAATCGATGCTGCTGTGAGCCTGGTGAATGGAAGCTTTTTCTTCGATCACAGATGTTGGTGTGGTTTTAATTTATCAACACAGACTCCTTTCCTCGAAAACCAAACATATTTTTTCCTTTTCTTTCGTTAAAACCTAGAAGAAGACTAATTTCAGAACCATTTGAATTCATTAAGGCCCATTTGGGGAATGAAGAATAGAAAAAATGTAAGAATGAAAAAAATATAGGAATTCAGAAAGTGATGAAACTATAGGAATCCAAAACAAAGGAATGAAAAGCCGATATGTTTAGGACGCAGAAATAGAAATAAAGCAAAAGATGTTAATTGAACCAAATAAAATCTACTCGTATTTTCTCCCTGAACAATTCCACAGACTTTTCATTGGAGCTAGGGCTAGCATTGACCCTAATTTAGAAAAAAGAGGGTCTTATATTTATGAACAAGAACGAACATCGCCGACGTGTGGATCACTAGGAGGCAAACCCCACTACTGACCAACATGTCGGTGACTCATGTCCATCGTCAGTCAGAGGAACCTGCCGCCTTATCTTCTTCACCCACACCATCAGTCTTAACCTTTCCTTCTCTCGTGTCGTGTACCTCTAGTCTCCCATGCATTGCTATTTTGCCTTCATCTCTCCACTCAAGCTCATCAGTCCACAAACAAATCGAGCAAAAGGGAAAATGGACTGACCAGGCATCATACGTGGTGGCCGCGGCAGGGTCTACAGGCACAACCGCTACTAATCGGTAGGCAGACCCCAACAATGATGATAGCAAGGCCATTAACCAAACTGGTAAGCTAAGCAGTTTTGTTCAGCATAAGGTGCGAGCGTCGATGATTCCTTGGCTTAGACCTCATTTTCTGATTCCTGCAGAAGTACAGGGCAAAGCTACGGTTCCTTTGGAATTGCTCCTACCTTTCCTGCATTCCAATTATTTATCGGTAATGCTCAGGAAGAAAGAAGGGGTCATCTTTTTGTTTTTTATTCCACCCTTCCTTCTATACATTTTTTTTAAAGCCTGGCCCGTTCATCCTCATACAAACTAGAACAGGTCATGGACTTCTGCAATGAAAGAAAGTCAGGTATAGCGACGCAAATGAAACAGAGGAACGCCATTCTTGTAAAATTCCTTCAAAAATCCTTCAATTCAAACGGAGCCTAAACGTTGATATGTCAGTTGAAGCGAGATATTGCTCCTAGTACTACGGGATCTTGAAGCCGCTGCAGGAGAGTGAATGAACATGTGCGACTGACTGACGGAAGACTGAGTTGGAGCAATTATTTATACTTACGCAAGGATGCAAATTCATTGCATCTCTACCAAACAATGCGCATGGGCGACTGACTGACGGAAGACTGAGTTGGAGCAATTATTTATACTTACGCAAAGATGCAAATTCATTGCATCTCTACCAAACAATGCGCGCGTAATTACTGCAACTCACATTTTTTAATAATTGAAACAAATCCAGCCTTTTGAACAAGTGCATACGACCAAAATCTGAATGTTTACACGGAGTATTAAAAACTAAGTAGAATCAAAATTAAAACGAACAAAAGAAACATTACAACTCCAACACATCAAGGAGCTTCAATTCTAATATGTTGCGACCATCCGTGGTTCGCAAAAATTGACATTGCTATGCCTTCTAGTGTGTGTCATGTCTTCACAATCTCTTTCCTGCGTGAATCTTTTCTTAGTAGTTCCCAGAACCCGAAACCAATATGTGCCTCTAAAAATAACCTATAATAAATACATCATAGAATTTTTATTGAACACTATATCATTCTGACATAACCATCAGAACATGGCAGCAACTCCAAAGGAAAACATCAACGAAAGGGTGACGAGAGAGTACTGAATCGTCTATGTCCATATTTAGTGGCAGTTGAAGCTTCAATGATTTATCTATTGTTAACAATAGTAGCATTTGAGATGAATGCAACAAAGGAGTAGTTGGATGAAATCTTTTATAAGTAAAAAGTGATGGTATTATAGTTTTTTCATATTATTCTTATTTTGCATTGGGAAAGTAGGAATGCTGGTATTCTTGACTGCGGGAGTATAAGTATTCATCTTGGTTTAGTTAAACATGTCTTTAATCAATAATTTTTATAAATATAAATTATTTTTAATATATATAAAATATATATTATAAAAAAATTAAAAATATAAATACTAAATTTTTAAAATTAATTAAATCTATAAAAATCATTAATCAAAATTAAATGCCACGAAACTCAAAGAAACACTTCTTTTAAAACGAAGGTACTACCATATGTGTGCGACTACCCCGTAAGAACAATTTAAGGGATACTGTAGTCGAACGATGCTCTTGAAACCTGTGGAGATCGGAGTTAAAGCCTCCTTTGAAAAAAAAAATTATAAAAATCTCACAAAAATTAATTTAATTTTATAGTAAAAACTTAAGAAAAAAAAAAATAGAGGTGGCCTAAGTCCGGCTGGGTAAAGGCTGCCGCTCTCTGTCCGACCATGAATGAGCACCACGCGCGATCAGGTTCACAAAATGGATTGGTTTATTGGTTTTTGATGAAATTGGTTCGAATTAGTTTTATAAATCGATCAGTTTTTTTTTAAAAATTTAAAAAAATTTGAAAAATTAAAAAAATTTAAAATACTAAAAATCGATAAAACTGATCAGCTAACCAGTGAAACCGACGGGTTTTAAATTTTAAAATCTGTTACTATAGCAAACCGGTGAAATCGGTTGACGAACCGGTGAAACTGATTAAATCTCTGTAGCAAACCGTTCAAATTTTAAATTTTTAATTTAAAGCGATTTTTAACCGATTTTTTTAGTTTTTACAGTTTATGTTAAACTAGTCCCTAATGATTTTATCGGTTTAAAGTAAATATTAAACCCTGCATGCGATTCGGCAGAACCACGGCTGGTGTTGGTGGGAATGCAGGGCATCGAATTCACAGCGCCGCCCAGAGCAACACTGCGCGGTGTTTCATGATCTCCCTCCATTCATAATATTAGCACTCTGATTCGCAATTTTAACGAAAAGCTTTACCTCTTAGGCCTAGCGGGTGTGCTAGCATTGCGCGCTTTGAAAATTGGTCAAGTTTCTAATTTAAGATAAATTTTTTCTACCTTCTGTTGATAATGATTTAGTTTTTTCTTTTATTTCTTAGACAGTAACATCGCTCAAGTGAACTTTGCCCTGTTGGAGTTGCCGAATGAACAGAAAAAATCGAATTTCAAATATGGTTGGATCCGTGCCGCACCGAGCGAATAAAAAAAAAATAGTTCTAGCACGGAGACGGAACTTCACCAGGCAAGCAAAGAAGAGAGAGAATGGAGAGGAGAAAATGATAATTAAATCTTCTATGGGACCCACGAACGTTGGGAGCACCGAACCGAGGAAACGCGAACCGAACCGTCGTCGTATGGTTCGACGCAGTGTGCGGCTGCACATAGCTCGGCCAGGAGGACTTTTTTTTTTTTAATACAAAGATGCACAATTCATGCAATTTTTTTTTCAATATAATTTTTTTTAAAGTAAATCTCTATCTTTATCTCTCTGCTTTTTATTTTTATGTAAAATAAGCGAGATGTTACATTTTTCAAATTAATCATAATAGTCTAGACGGTTAAAAATAAGAAATAACTAATTAAAAATATCAAAATCGTGAACCTACTACCATAAATAATAAGTTTAGTACTCATTTTTAAAAATCAACAGCTAAAATTCATTAAAAAAGTGGAGTACCTCCGATAACTTTGTAACTCTACTTTTTATTCCCTACACCTTAATTATAATTATGAATAGAAAGATTGTACAACAGACCTCAAGCTATGATGGACATGGCAACAAGTAGGGCTAGTAGTGGAATTTACTCGTTATTAAAAGCCACCGCATATTCATATTCCTATGCTCCAGTCGTCTATGACTGCTAATGCATATGCACTCTGCCATTATAGAGTTGAAGTGTCCCTAGTGTAGCTAAAGTTAACAAAATCACGTAAACCGGTCCAATTTTCATAGTTTTTTTAAGTCTAGTTTTATTGAACGATCGGTTTTTATTTTAAAAATTCAAAAAAAGAAAAATTTTGGAATTTTGTAAACTGGTCTATGGTTCCAAACTTTAAAACTTTTGACAACAAGTGGATAAACCGAAAAAACTGACCGCTTTACTGTATTATTTTAATCAAATTTTGTTCAAATTTTAGTTTTTTAATTTGAAATGGTTTTTTTGACAGATTTTTGCGATTTTTCACAAAACGATGCGTACCGGTTTTTCCTATTCAAACAATAAATGAAAATCCTGCTTGTAGCTTCTCAGCTTGTCCTCCATCGCCATTCCTAGTGGTATGTCAATCTCATGAAAGGTATAAACTTACAAATCCCTATATCTTTCCTATGAAATTCCTGTATAATAACTACAAAATTCATTTATTCCAAGTTAGGCATCTCAACTGTCGCTACTGGTACAGAACCTCTATGCAAAATACACTAGAATTCTTAATTGGTATAAGATATATAAGCGGTTGTTACATCCATATCAAAAGGCTTTATTTCTAAGTTTGGTCGATTGTAGTTTGATATCTTTAATCATTAATTTGTGCAAATTGAATCAACCGGAATAATATGTATTTACTTGTCTAGATTCATCATGAAATATAATTTTATAAAAATTGATTGGATTTATAAAAAATATTAGTCATAGAGCAGGAGCTTGCAGCAGCTCCATCTATAAATAGCGCCAGGACATGTGGACATTTTGTAGTCGTGTGGTATAGCACTGTTCTTCTTGCTTGCATCAACAGGATGGCCATGGCTCCAACCTTGTCCAGGTTTGGATATCCATCGTCCTGCAAACCAAACGCTCTGAGCTGTCATTGCAAACCATCAAGAACTAGAATAGGAGTTTGTGGTGGTGTCCTAGAGATCGATGGTGGTGGCAGCTGGTACGTCCATTCATTCATGCATCAGGTTAATTACTTCGAAAGTAGTAGTCGTCGCCGTTTCAGGCACGATAACTACAAACTATTCAATTATTCTCGCAGGATGTGTCGGGTTTCTACGACGACGAGGGAGACTATGGCCGCAATTAGCCGCCAAGAGAAGAAGGGCGAGGTGCCAGTGGAGGAATGGCAGAGCTACCTGACTCCAGAAAACCTGGAGATAGTGAGGCAACTGGAGCCGTGGGTGGAAGAGCATGTGCTGCCGCTGCTCAAGCCAGTGGAGACGTCGTGGCAGCCGTCGGACATGCTGCCTGACCCAGCGTCTCTGGGCAGCGACGGCTTCCACGACGCCTGCCTCGAGCTCCGGGCGCGGGCGGCCGGCGTGCCGGACGAGCTCCTGGTGTGTCTTGTGGCTAACATGGTGACGGAGGAGGCGCTGCCGACGTACCCGAGCGGGCTGAACCGACTGGAAGCCGTCCGCGACACCACGGGCGCCGACGGCACAGCCTGGGCCCGGTGGATCCGCGGGTGGTCCGCCGAGGAGAACCGCCACGGCGACTTGCTGAACCGGTACATGTACCTCTCCGGTCGCTTCGACATGCGCGAGGTGGAGCGCACCGTGCAGCGCCTCATCCGCTCTGGGATGGTCGTGCACGCGCCGGCGAGCCCGTTCCACGGCTTCGTCTACGTCGCGTTCCAGGAGCGCGCCACTGCCATCGCGCACGGCAACACCGCGCGGCTCGTCGGAGCGCGCGGCGCTGGCGATGACACCCTCGCGCGTATCTGTGGAACCATAGCTGCCGACGAGAAGCGGCACGAGGCTGCGTACACGCGGATCATGGGGAAGCTCTTCGAGGCGGACCCGGACACTGCCGTACGCGCGATGGCGTACATGATTCGCCACCGCATCGACATGCCGACCTCGCTCATCAGCGACGGCCGCCATGCCGACTTCTATGCACGCTTTATCGCCATCGCACAGCACGCCGGTACGTACACGCTGTCCGACTACCGTGGGATCCTGGAGCACCTGATAAAACAGTGGGGCGTGGACCAGCTAGCCGTGGGGCTATCCAGCGAGGGAAGGCGCGCGCGTGATTTCCTCTGTGAGCAGCCGCACAAGATCCACAGGATGGAGAAGGCAGTTGAAAGGGCTTCCAAGGCCGGAACAAAGCCCACTCCCGTTCCGATTAGCTGGATCTTCGATAGGCCCATCAGCGTCAACCTACCCTAATAAATTGCTACCGTGGAAATTTCATCTTGTCATGTCATGGGTGTACGAATCAATAATACTCTGTACCAGTGTATTATATATGTATCCGTAATATTTGGAATGTACTTTCTGAAGTAGGTGTCGTATTTTGCATTACATCAATGTTTGAACTATTCATTTTTTCAAAAAATTTATTATCATCAAGCAAGCTTTAAAGTATTTCGAATAATACAATATAATATGTAAAAAAACATATACTTTTAAAAAAAATTGAATAAGATTAATGTTCAAACATTGATGCTTAAAAGTATAAAATGGCACTTATTCTAAGATAGAGAGAGTATTATGATATTAAGATCTAGTGAATTAATTGCACTATCTCTATCCTAAAATACTTGGCATTTGAACTGTGTATCTCATATGCATGGGGTTTTTTTAACTATTTTATTATTCAAGGATATTGAGGATGTTATGAACCAAATGCTGGAACCACAGGATCGCTCGAATGTGCAATATGGCTATAAAGAAGAACAGTACGCACACAAAATTTCATCGGCTACGAATCGATAGCTCCTGTTTTCTTGGCACTTTATTCAGTGGAATTCCACAGTGAACAGAGTGTTAGAAACACTTTATAGACATGGACAGCACACAGGAGCAGGTTTACCATCTCCCGGTCTTCTCGCGCCGATCCATGCTACTCAGCCCACGCCCATGCCTGCACGACTCTCTCATATGCCCATGACGTACTCATCCAACGGACAACACACGAAACAACTCATAACAAACTCCAATGTAGTCCCGTAGCACCCCCGCAAAGTTACCCTTCTGCTGCACCTAGCCTTCACGCACTCACACACGCCTCCCCGGCGCACGCCACACATATGATGCCCACATTGAACATACATATCACACGCATGCACAGACAGACTCCGTGACGTGGTTTATCTCAACAATACTTAAAAAAGATTTTCACCACCGGTTCTAATCCAGTTTGTACATGCAGTTTCCGGTTCCACTTTCTTTAGTAAGCCTCTAGAAATAAAATATTTATACACGCATTTAAGTGATCTACCTAAGTATATCTTAAACAATCACCTGAGCTAATGGAGTTAATGCATGTGGTTCTCTTACGCGATCGGCTGCACTAATAATGTTAGTGCAGGCGAGTCTCTTGCACCATCGCCTGCACTAATGATCGCCTGCACTAATAAACTTAGTGCAGCGGCTCTTTAAGCAAAACGCGTGCAGTTTACTTTTTAAATCTAAGCGGTCTGCAGCGTCCGCTTGCAGAAACTGTTTATTTTTTTTATATATATTTATATAGGGGTCGAGCAATGGCAGCGGGGTTGAGCGATGGCTGACGAGGACAGCGACGCGAGGTCAGAGGGTGGCGCGCGGCGGCAACGTGAAATTTTGGCAGCCTAACCGCGCGTCTGTGTCGATCTGGCACACCTTAGAGTTACGAAGCGGTGTCAGGTACTATTTATAGGTGGCTTTAATGTAGGTTGTTCTCCTAAAGAACCACGAGCACCAAGCCCTTAGGGCAGGTGGTTTTTATTAAGAGCCGTCTGCATTCTGCTATTAGTGCAAGCGTCTCTCATTACGCACCACCTGCACTAAAAACACACTGCATGCGGCTCTTAATAAGAACCACCTATACTATTTCTTTTTTAAATAAACAAATATTTATTTATGCTAAAAATTATTTTTTCTCAAAATTCAACTGTACTTCTGAGTCTTTCATGAAATTTTTATGTTATAAAATTTTGTCATAATTTTTAATCTGTTCATCCTTAATATGCTCATGTGTATTAGTAAACACATAGAAGTTTAAGGGATGTGCATCTAAAGTAAATGAGAATTGAAGCAAAACAATTTTATGTCCTCAAAAATGGCTTGCAAAAAATATCTATAGATGGATAAGTATAGTTCATATATAAATAGATGAAATTAGGTTAGAAAATCAAATAATTTATTAGAAAATAACATGGTATAATTCGAAAAATTTTAATCCAAGCAGCTCTCATTACAGACCGTCTGCACTAACACTAGTACAAGCGGGTCTTAATACGAACCGCCTGTACTATATGTTTTTAATTAAACAAATATTTGTTTTTTACTACAAAAAATATTTTTAATTCAACTGTACTTCTGTGTCTTTCATGAAATTTCTATGATATAAAAGTTTTTCATAAGTTTTAATTTGTTTATCCTTAATGTGCTCATATATAAATAGATGAAATTAGGTTCAAAAATCAAATAATTTATTAGGAAATAATATGATATAATTGGAAATATATTTAATCCAAGCGGCTCTCACATAAATGTTCATGTATAAATAAAGAAAATTAGGTTTATAATATTACACAATTAACTTACATAAATGTTCGATATCTACTTATAAATAAAGAGTACATTGCGTTACATAGTTTTTCCTTTGCCATCTCTTCGGACGTAGGGCATCACATTTATATTAATGGTTTGTTCCATGAGCCTGATGTTTTCTGAATTTGTAAAAGTGTCATCTCATCATATTTATTGTAGTCCTCAACATCATCACATATATTCTCTACTCCAATAATTATTTGCTTTCCTGAAATAACAATGTGCTTTTTATTATTTGTAGGGTCAATTACGTAGAAAACTTGTGCAACACAATCAACAAGTACCGAGGGGTCATCCTTGTGACCAACATTATTTAAGTCCACAAGTGTGAACCTGTAGTTGTCAACGTTCACTCCGTTTAAATGTTTGACCCATTTGAACCTAAAAACAGGAATCTGGAGCCTGTCGCTATAATCAAGTTCCTATATTTCTTCTATAAATCCATAATGTGTATTTTTATACCCTTGTGGGTCGGAAGCTTCAATCTGAATACCTCTTCTCTTATCTTTCTCTTTAGTGTAAAAGGTGTACCCATTAATATCATACGCCTACTATGAGGTAACTAAAGTTGATGGCCTGAAGCTAACATCTTCATTGTTTTCTCCTCTATTGTGTCCCCATATGGAATATTTTTATCTATTAACCATGTGGTGAAACGATGCTTGTGCTATTTCATTATCCAAATATATGTTTATTCTCGATATTCTCTTTGAAGATTATCCAGATATCCCTTGATATATTGCTCAACTATTGCGATTTGTTGCAATACACTGAAATGTGCATCTCGAACTGATTCATAACGCTCATCAATAAAAGTTCTCATACCCATTCTTCCTTTTCCAGACAACTTACTCTCGTGCAATAGTATAGGCAAACACTCAACCACTTCTTCTGTTGTGTAGCCCTCCATAATTGAACCCTCTGGATGAGCACAATTACACACATAACCCTTCAAAATTGATAAATATCTCTCATATTAAAACATATGATACACGTATAGCGGTCCTAATATCTTTATCTGATCCACTAGATAAATCATGAGATTTACTTGCATATCAAAAAAGGATAGAGGGAAACACATCTCAAGCTGACATATGATCTCGACAATGTACATTTTCAAATAGTCCAGATCTTCAAGATCAAGCTCCTTTTGTGAAATTGCATTGAAGAAGTAGCATAGTCTTGTGATGACTACTTTCATATGCACTAGTTTGATTGACCTTACTGCAATTGCAAGGAACACCGTCTTCATAATATGACGGTCGTGAGAGTTGTAACCAAATAGAGACAAGCCATTCATCTAGACAAGTTTTTTGATGTTGGATGAGAAACCTGTCGACACTTTAATACCATGTAAGCATCTACAAAATGCCCTTTTCTCCTCAGGTGTCAGAGTGTAGCTAGCTAAGGGAAGATATTGTTTTTCATTAGGTCTATCTTCAGGGTGAAGTTTAGACCTCAAATTTAGATATTGTAAGTTCTACGAGATTTCAACCAGTCCTTTGTCTTCTTGAGCATATTCTGTAAGGTTCCAATGATACTATCAAACACATTCTTTGTAATGTGCATCAAATCAATACTGTGACAAACATCCAAATCCTTCTAGTAGAGTAGATACTTCAAAAATTTTGATTGCTTCTTGAACGGTGTGCCATCTGCTGATGTGGTCTTCTTTCTCTTTATCCCCTTGATCGTTCGTTGCCAAATACAACAGTTATGTTCTTTACCATTTGGAAGACAAGTTTCCCACTGTATGGCGTCAGAGTATTATCTTTTTCGATGGTGTTGTCAAAATGTTTCTGCATCTTGCAGTATTTGCGATGTTTCGTTAAGAACCTTTGATGCCTTATGAACGCTAACTTTCTAGATGATGAAAGGTATACAGATGCAATTCCGTCCACACATACTACACAGCCTTGTTTCCCTTTTATTTGTCCAGATATCGTAAAGAGGCTTTGGTAATCATGGATAGTAACAAATATAATGGCACATAGAGTGAAATACTCTTGTCGAAACTCATCCCAGATTCGAACACCTTCATTCCATAACTGCGCCATATCCTCTATCAAAGATTCTAGGAACACATCAATATCGATGCTAGTTTGTTTTGAACCTTAGATAAGAGTGAACAGCATGAGGTATTTTCGTTTGTGACACAACCAGGTTGGAGGTTGTACATTGTTAGAATAACAGGCCAAGTATTGTGCACAGCCCTGTTTTCACCAAATAGATTCGTGCCATCTTTACTCAATCTAAACCTTATATTTCAAATCTCCGCAGCAAACTTTGGTAAAGAAAATCAAAATTCTCCCACTGGGTTGCATAGCCAGGTGTCGAAGCTTTCTCGGATTCATCCTACGCTTCTCAGCATGCCAACGCATGAGTTCAGCATCCCTAAGGTTTGAGAACAGATGCTTTAAGTGATCAATCCCTGGAATACCACATCACCATGGAAGGAATCTTCCTCTTTTCACTCAGCTCATTGGAACTACTGTCGTCATCAATGGGGAATTTTTTGCAATGGGCGAAAGCCTGACGGAGCAATGCCGCCCTCAGGATCGATAGAGTTATTCTTCTTCTATGCTCTTTTATTCAAATTGCTAGGGTATATATGTTGTAACTCTTTTTGTACACTAACACCACATATCGGATATTTTTCTATAAATTCATACTCTTTGCGATACAACACACAGTGATTTAGACACGCATGTATTTTTTGGCTTTGGACATATCGGACATATAAGTTTCTTGGCTCTATAAGTGGTGGTTGGTATCTTGTTTGGTTTTAGAAGTATTTTTGCTAACAGACTCAAAAACTCTATGAAGCTACTATCAGACCATCCATTACTGGCTTTCAACTTTAGAAGTTCAAGCATAGCACGCAATATCGTGAACTCTTTATCACATCCCTTTGATTTCTCATACAAAGAATCATTTGAAGCCTTCTCCAAAACTTCCATATTAGCTAGACCTCTCTCAACCCTCATAGATGTTAGCACCTGTGGTTCAACATGACATAGCATCTCCTCAAAGTCAAATGGAATATCCTCTTCATCATCATCATCGTCATCGTCGTCGTCGTCGTCATCATCATCATGATCGTCATTATCGAGATCTATACTAGGATGATCGTTGTTGCCTCCAACTGCCACAACATCTAGACAATCCACTTGAGACATATCCCCATGTGCTATCCATATGGTGTAATTTTTCACAAAACATCTCTTGATCAAGTGTGACTAGATCATTAAAGTATTTGACCAGACAATGTCGTTGGCGCAATCAATACATGGATAAAATATCTCATTTCTCTTCTCTCTTTAAGCATGATTCTTGGCGGCTTCAACAAATAAAGAAATATTTTGAAGAAACTCAGAAGAAGATCTTGATGCATTGTACATCCATGCTCGATCCATTCTTTATTTCTACTTAGGGATAATTTTATAGATTTAAATAAATAGAATACTAATTACATATTAGCTACACATAATAAAATGCTAAATAATAATTAACAAAATTAAAATTTGCGACTTGTACAACATTAATGGAAACTTTGTAGGTCAAGAGTCATCAAAATACTCTAAATTTTGAACAATATAAATCTTCTAAAATGGTAAAACCATAGAAACCCTAGATAATAAAATATCTAGGATTTAGGGCACAAATTACACTTAATCTTGAAACAAATCAGAGGATGAGCAAAAGATTACTCTGGAGAACAAGATTCCAACAATTTTAGCTCATATAATTCTCCAAAAATGGCAAAATGGTGAGAAACCCTAGATAGTGAATAATCTAGGAATTAGGACACAAATCACACTTTATTTGAATAAATCGAAGGAGGAGCAATAGATTACTCTAAAAAACAAGATTCCAAAAAATATTCACAAAGAAAACCTTCCCCCCTGCCGATCGATTTTTGCCTCGCCATCGCGCGCACGTTCTGTTCCAACCGCGTCGCGCGAGGAACAGGGCAGCCGGAGGCCCGTATTTATACTTGTCAGTGTTAGTGCAGGTGGACTACTACCTCCGTCCCAAAATAAGTGTTCATTTGGGTTTCGTGCCATCTAGCTTTGACCAATGATTTCTATGGATTTGGTTAACTTTAAAAACCTTGTGTTTGTACTTTTACATTCTTCATAAAAAATACTTTCATAATATATATTTTATATATATTAAAAATAATTTATATTTATAAAAATCATTGATCAAAGACAAATTTGACTAAACTCGTATGAACACTTATTCTAGGATAGAAGGAGTACATAAAAAACCGATTGTCTAAATAGGAAAGCGGCTCTCTTAGCCAATCGCCTGAACTAATCTCCTTAGTGCTGGTGGCCGTCTAAGAGAACCGTGTGCAGAAATAGGCTTAGTGCATGCGGTTTTTTTAAACAACCGCTTGCACTAATGTACACTTTTGTGAAGGTGGTTGCCTAAGAGAATCGCCTGCACTGTCTCTTCTGTGCAGGAGGTTCTTGTGGTGGGACTCGTTTATCTCTTAGTGAAGGCGGTTAACAACTATGAACCGCCTACACTGTCAGAAGGAGGGTGTCTGGATAAACTTTGTAGTAGTGACCACGACACACCCACAACCTGACCTACAAGAGCGTGGGCTCGTCGTCGACATTAGTGAGGAGAAAAAAATTCCTTCCCAGCCCTTTGTATGCTAGCCATTGCCGGTCCCATATTCGTGGTCATGGCCACCTCATAGGAGCTCCCAGTGATGTGACTATCGAGAACATCTCATCTCCATGTAAAATGAAACCACCTTCTCATTTCAAGTGACATATGCCGCTTTCTCTTCATTAAGGCTATGGAGTCGTTTCAATTTTCTTTAACTGTGTCAGAGTTACAGAAAAACTGACACTGCACTGCTGAGGTGATGATGTCAGCAAAGCACATCACACTAATAGTTGCCACTATATGTTAGTGTCAGTCATCGCTGATATCCTTAGCGACCGACACTAGTATACCACATTAGCGACAGCTCATTGCTGACATCAACGACAGCTCATTGCTGACATCAACGACGACCGAACTGCTATTTTTAGCACCATTGTCAGGCTACCAAACAAGTAAGCCCAAATCAGTATAAAAGAAAGTGATCTAAACCTTAACCTCATTCTCTTCATTTCTCTCTGCCACCACTCATCTAAACCATAACCTCATTCTCTTCGTTTCTCTCTGCCACCACTCATGTAAACCATAACCTCATTTTCTTCGTTTCTCTCTGGCAACACTCTCTCTCCCTCCATCCCTCCCTCTCTCTTCTCTCCGCCACCGCTCTCTCTCCCCCATCACTAGCGCCAGCTCCACCACAACCCAAGCTTGCGTCCATGACAGCCGCTGTTCCTGGGGCTGGGAACAGTGGCGGAGCTAACGTTGTTGGATGGGGTCCCAGGTTACAGATGATCCTAAGCAAAATTTACTAATACCTACTCTCACCGTTTTTTAATTGATGTCACCATTGACTTTTAAATATCATTTGTCTTATTAAATTTTTTTGATAAATTTTATATATTTTGATATAATTTGATTTATCATTAGAATTATTTGAATCACAACTTAAAATTTTACACATTCGAGTAAATTTTTTGAATAAGATAAATGGTTAAAGTTGAATTTAAAAGTCAACGATGACATAATTAAAAAGAATCGAGAGAATATGGTTTATTTGATACGACCCGGTAAATACTATGCAGTGACCTCAACATCATTTTTAGCTTGCTCCGCCTCTAGCTGGGGATGTGGGCCTGTTAGGGGCGCAAGTCTCCTCTAGACGGTTGACGACAAAAATGGATCTGAGGTGGTGATCGCACGGGGACCCTCGACCGCAGTCCGCGCGTGGATTTGGCGACATCGCATCACTCGACGCTGCCTTCCTCTCACAGTGATTGAGACCCATCACTCCCACGCTTCCTCTCCCTTCCATGACGAGTGCACATGGTGGAGATCCGGGTGTCCCGATGGGTGCAAGGACTGGACGTGATGCCGCGGCCCTCCTTCTCGTTCTTTTTCTAGGATAAACAAAGCCACCAAGGTCTCCCAAACACCTGTTTCTGCGTGGTCTGGTCGTTCTGAAGCACTATATGTATCCTCTCAACTATCACTACTTGAAAAGTTTTCTGCAAACGGACCAAAATAAATCTTCGCAAACGGTTTTCATTTTCGCTGACATTACTGAGCTTGTAAAAAATAATGTAAAAAATAATTTATTTACACACATGTTTAAATGAATCATTTGTAAAAAAACTTAGTGCAAACAAGTCTTTTAAAATAACAAGATGCACAAAGATTTTTAGTGCAGACGGTACAACTACGTTCTTCACCGGCCTAGAGCATTTTTCAAAATAAAATATAGGTCTAGGCCCCACGCCACTGTCGCCGAGGTCCCCGCCCCACCTCGCCACCATCCGATGCCGCTGAGGCCCCCCGCGCTGTGCTGCTACCATGGAAGCCCGGCGCTCCCGCTTGCCGACGCCGTGGAGGCCCCCGCGCTGTGCCGCCCACTAACGCCGCTGTGGAAGCCCCACGCTGCCACTTGCCGACACCACCTGGGCTCCCACGCGACGTGCCACCATCGAAGCCCCCTCGTCGTGATGCCTGCCGACGCCGCCGGGGCCCCAGTGCATCATGCCACCATCGAAGCCCCCGCGTTGTGCCACCGTCTGCAACGCCGTGTGCTTGCAGTTGACGACGATATCCCCAGCACTGAGGATCCTGTCGAGGCTGACGGAGCTAGCAGGGATGCGCTTGATGAAGCGGACATGTTCGCCGGGGCCCTCGGCGAAGCTGACAAGGACGGCGAGGTTGGTGTGGGTCGGCACGACGAGCGAGCGGATCGATGTGGATGCATTTAGGTCGCCGTAGTGGGCTGCAGTGATGAGGCAACCTCCGTCGTGGACAACCGTGATGGCCTGCGAGTGTGTTTCTTCTGCTCCATCGGATGGTGACAAATGGATTGAGATTTCAGGCCCGTATCCCCAACATGGAGTACGGGATTGTGATTCGCTGAGGTGGGTATCGCTCAGATCGTGGAAGTAAAAGCGTAGTACTTTAAGTGAGCTGCTGTTTGTCCAATGTTTTGGTTGTAGAAAGTGAAGGAAGGAGATGAGGGAGGCAGAGACCAAGAAGAGCAAAGGTAAATGATGGTAACTGGCATGCTCATTCTTTCTCAATCTTGAAAAAATAATCCTTCTTTCTACTCACTACGTAGTTCTTTCAGTTTCCATTCCCCACCTCTGCAGATCTCAAATTTTTTTTTTTTTGCATTAATTGCCAACTTACTGGAACATTGAGAAACAAGCTCAAAAGTATGATTCAATCGAGAAACCATTGCTGCTGCAGAGAAGGTAAGACTGTATGATGCTGGAGTCCATTTAAGTATTATTAGCTATCATCGGTCCCTTTAATGAGTGTTGTTATTTCATGGTTTAATCACTCAAATAATAAGAAATGCGGATCAAAATATTATATCAGAAACATCTTCAAAGGTATGAGAATGCTTGTTTTTATTATTGAAATGCTTTACTCTTTGTTTCCACTGCATCTTTTTGCTGTCTGCATCCTTTTGCTGTCAGGCAATCCATTGCTGACGTGAAAAGCACCAAGGAAACATGCATAAATCTAGCTTTCACAAATGTAAACCCTATGGCCTCATTTTGCTTCAACTAGATTATGCTTTGTGTTAGGCCTTGCTAAGCACTTTATATACTCATTTCTTTGCAATTGTTGTTTTTAGACAAAAAAGACTATGTAAAATACGATGCCATGTTAGGTTTTTGTTGTGGCTCTCAAATTTGCTTGTGGCTTTGGGCCATGATTTTCTTTGTTTGCTTCGCTTTAAAAGGCAAGCCATGTGAGACCTATGGATTAAGGCCTAATTCTCAGGACTTGTGGTGTGGGTAAATCATGAGAATTACTCTCACTTTGCTAGTTTAAAGAGGGATATACCAAGTGATCTAAAGTATAGTAACTCTGGGTTAACTTTTTTCATGATGAAGTATGAACGAAAACATAAGCGAGTTGCTGTGTAGATGTGGCTCACGAGAGCGCAAGGCCAGGGGTGCAAATATGGTGGGTACGGTGGGTGGGCTCTACGGGGTCACTACATGGCACATATACTGACACTAACATACGACATGGCCAGAGAGGATCGATACTGATTATCTATACATCCCTTATATGAGTGAGTTGCCTCAATGAGGACATCGAGTTTTTTGAGGATGAGAGTCTGTGAGGGTCATGCATTAAGGCCCAGCCCCCATGGCTTGTGGTGTGGGTAAACCATGAGAATTAGTCCTATCTTGCTAGCTCAAACAAGAATAGACTAATTTAAATTGTCAGCAACCTAAATCATAACCTCAGGTTAACCATTTTACATGAAATGAGCACGAAAATATAAACAGATTGCTATGTACATGTGGCCTCGCAGCATGTGCGTGAGCATGAGTTATATTTGAGCTTGAGCTGTTACAAGCCAGTCTTAAATGATAGAAATCCTTGTCATATTACTGCTGAAGGTTCTTATTCAAGTGTACTATTTAAATTTGATATATGCTTTTAATCTACATTATGTTGTGTTTGTGCGCATAATGACTGATCTAGAATGATACATGATTCCAGAAGTAGTAAAGGAAGGACCATGAGGAAAGGCTTCTGGTTGGAGGTCAAAATCCTCCAGCGCTGCCCACGGTAGTGCACAGGGCATGGGAAGAGGCAACTCACATATGACCACCTCCCTCTGCTCTAGTGTGCTGGTCCCACGAGGTCGCGATTGGCTCTCGCACGTCACTTTACGCAACAAGCACAACAAGCTGCAGGCTAGCCGCCTGTGGTCGTACATGCGGACATCAGCACCCGGGTACATCGGGCACCCCTTGCTACACGCCTTCGCAAATATTGAGGAAAAGGTGTTCTCATCACTACCCAGCAAGGAGAGGATGTTATTTTATTTCGGAAGTGGGGAGGTTGGCAATAATCGAAAGATGGGAAGTTGAGAGCTACGCCCCTTTTGGTTGACATTATGATTATTCAAAAAACGAAATTTTGAAGAATTGCGTACCAGAACCCTTGAACAACTCGAAAAGGCTCAGATTTGATTACACAAAAATCACTTAATTAGCTTATGTGCATATTCTATTTTTTATTTCAAAACGGTTTAGCAAAAAAAAAAAAAAAGACTTATCCAATGCAGAGTATAGGTGGTGAGGAGTAGAGGTAAAAAGCTAATATTTGTAGCTTATGTGTGCCAGTAAAAAATGTAAAAAAGATTATAAGTTATTATAGACATAATCATTTATGAGTTTTAAGTGTTTGTTAGAATTATAACATAAGCTATAAAAATCATCTTCAAAAGCGGCTTCATAATCTATACCAAACAGCGGCTAAGAAAATTCTTTGTCATGAAATGGTTGCAGTGCTCAGCCCGAAAATAGCCTCTGCATACTTGTTCCTTTGGTTGTCATCATACTTTGCTTCATGATGGAAAAGCAGGGTGCAGGGGGTGTGGCCGAGCTGCCGAAATCCTCACATGCACACTAGTGTTTTCTAAACGGCCCACAACATGCAAAAAATGGCCTACTGTAAGGGCCAAGAACACTAAGAAATGGGGTGGGGCGGGGGGGGGGGGGTGTGAATAGGTGGTCCAATGTAACTCCAACTTTCATTGCAAACTAGACTTGAGACTATATTATCAATAAAGCAACCTACATAATTCTAGTGGCCAAAACCCATAACAATACTTGCAATATGACGAAATGGAAGCAAGCAACACACTAGCACCGTATCCACTAAGAGGAATCAAATGAACAACCTATCACATTACTCAATGGTGAGTAAATGTGAAAAGTAAGGAGAAGTGTGAAGATAATGCTTAGAGATTTTTTTTTCTAATGTCTTGGAAGGTTCGCGTTTTCTTTTAATCTTCATTGGACCACTCCCATCGGAGACTTGATCTCTCCCACCATTCTCAAAATAGTGCTCTCTAGAGTACGCTTCACTTCTAGAATGAAGACACCGGTGCCCCCTGCTGTCTCGGACAGCACTCGCTTACAACAGCAAAGCACCAAGGCTCAGGCACCCCCTCTCGGTGTTCCATTCAAGTGGGGACTTGAAACTGCTAACAAACTTGGTGACGTCTTTCACACGCATTTGAAGCTCGATTACTAACTTCTAGCCAATCTAGGCTACCAAACCAAAAGTAACAAGCCAATATTACTTTTCTAAAGCCTCAATCGCTCTAAGGGGTGGATGAATGATCTTTGTTTATGCTTTTACCACTCACTGAATAGTCCGATGACCATATATTTCTGCAAACTAAAAAAACAACCTCTCTGAAATCTATTCCATATGTCATCGACTGTTCAGTGTATACGTTCACTGGACTGTCTACTAAACTATGTCTTAGATTCTCAGAGACACCTTTCTGGACTTCATCTTCGAGTACACCAAACTGTCTGGCCTCTAACCTGCAGACAATCCGATGGCTCCACTGAAGCTAGCTACAGAAAACTCCTCTTTTGGACTTTAATCTCCTGACTCACTGGACTATCCGGTGACCTCACTGTACTTGTTTGGTGATTTCTGATGAAGTTGAAACTTGACTCCTATTGAAGCTGAAACTTCTTCCCAGTTGTTTCTTATACCTCTCAAGTGATTTCTGAAGTTTATAAGAGCATTCCAATCCACTCGAACCAAGTACGGCCAGAGAGAATATGATGCAACTCTTTTATAGTGCCAGTAATTCTATGAACTCAAAGCCTATGAAATTGAAGTCACACACACACTTGGCTCACTATATAATCCATAACCTTTATACATTGCCACTGAACTCTTTTTATTAGGATCATCATTGTCAATCATCGAGGAATCCCACCATCTTGATGTAGAGATTTAGCGGGTGGAATCTACAACCACAAGGTTACCCATGGTTCTCATTTATTCACTAAAATAATTCATACCTTTTAGAGGGCTTCAAAAGTCACGAAGCTAACACCTAGCTCAAGCATGGCACGACCCGTTGGTACAATCTCTCTCCTCCTCTTCACGTTTTTGTGGCCCCTTACGTATCACTCTCATACCCTCCCCAGTAGCGCCGCACTCTCCTCACGTTTTCGTGGCTGCTTATGTGTCACTACCTAGCCACCGGCAGCTCGTCATTTGGCCAAAGGTCGCTTATCCAGCTCCGGCTAAGCTCGCCGCTGCCTAGCTGTGCTTGGAATCTCACATCTCGATCTCCCCGCACCCCCTCATCTCTCACGGCCTCGAGCACGCTCACCCCAGATCCATGCGGGTAGCTCGGCCCTTTGGCCGAAGGCCTCCCCTCCGGCTCCGGATGAGCTCGCCACCACCTGGTCGTGCTTCGAATCCCACATGCCCCCCATCTCTCTCCGTCCGGCCTCCGACAGCTCCTTTCTAGCTCCGAATCAGCTTGCCATTGCCTCCTCACCTGTGATCTAAACCGCCTGACCGCTGACAAGTCCTCTCACCTCTGGATGAGCTCAACGCCACCTCCTCTTCGACACCAACAAATGGCGACTCCAGCAAATGTTAAAATTTTCTATTTCTAATATGAAGTTTTTAATTAGTCTTGAATTTTGATGTGTGTGAATATCAATCAGTTCGAATTTTGTGCCAAAAAGGTTTAAATGGGCTATCGTACTTTTATAGATAATCAGGCCAGCCCGGCATGACCCAATTATGAAGTGTGCCGGGTAGGCCCATAAATAACCGTGTCGAGCCTTTTTTGGGTTTGAGCTGTGCGGTGCTAGGCGGTCTGGACAAATTTATACGCATATAGGTTTATGTGTGAGCTGTCTGCGCATTGAACACAGGAAAACAAAAAGCGGTACAGGCATGCTGATGCCCTCGTCTATGGCTCCCTTTGCTGCACTGAGCTTGAAAGGTTAAAAGGCTTGCTGCATGCACATGTTGAACGCTATATAGTGCATCTCAAAATAAATGACATTTTTTACTTTTAGAAATCAACATTTAAATTTTATTTAAAAAAATTTATAAAATAAACAAAGCCATGTTTAAAGTATTTTAATAATGAATCATTTCACAATAAAATAAATAATTTTTACAAATTTTTTTAATAAGACAATTTGTCAAACGTAGAGTTTTACTAGTCTAGAATTACACTACATGTTTACTGTAAGGCCTGAGTACGTGGCGACGTAGGAGTACACGACTAGTAACGTACATGTAGGCGTAGGTCCATTTTGGGCTGGCTGTCATGCACGGGTCACCGTACCAGCCATCGCGCGGTTCACTCTGCAGCCCTCGATAAAACAAAGGAAAGCTCCAGCAGCCAGAGTGATTAGGAAAAACAGTGGGGAACGGTAGTAACGAGAGCGAGTCAAAAAAAAAAAAAAAAAAAAAAAAAGAATGCGTCGCTGTTGCCGTGTGCTGTTTCCTGCTAGCGGTCTTCGCGATGAGCAGCAGCGCCCAGACAGAGATGATGGCGGGAGGTCCAAGGTATCCTCGTCCCCAATGATGGGGTCGCATGTTTGGTCTTCTTTTTTGGTGACTAGAGATTTATCCATATTCGGAGCAGATACCCTACAGCAAAATATTTTATTGGCCTTTGAGGCTTGGTGGTGTGTGTTGCAATTACACAAATGAGCTCTCTCCTATGCGTGAGATCAGTTTGGGCGTGGCCGTGAACTCGGGGAGAGAGATAGCGAGAGAGGCCACTTTGCCAGCCCCGATTCCTCTATTTATAGTGCAAGAAGAAGACCACAACGGCTAGTGCAAGAATAAAGTGGATGAGGCATGGCATACACTGTTGATTTAATATTTGCTTTTTGCCTACGCTAGTAGGCATTGGAGTGGGTTGGGCGCCTGCTCCCTTCATTTAATGCGTGTGGCATAGGCTTGACTCTAAGCCTTGTCTTATCATTCAGCTTACTATGAGCAGAGAAAAGAATATTTATTGTTATTGAGTACATATAGAATAGCCTATATGTTAATATGTTAAGTAGGTGGGGATTAAATTCCATCAATAACTAGAGGTCGCTGTCCTAAGTTTGGACCCTTAAAAAAAAATTTGATGAAATTTCATCAAAATATCTAAAATTTTGCATTTATCGTTGAATTCGATACTTTTTTACGCACTGCATCATAGTTTATTTTTACCGACTGATATTAGCCACCGATCATAGATCAGTAAAGCAACCGATGAGGATTGCTATTTCTTAATATGATGACAAACGATTAGATCAGTCGGTAGTATTCAAAAGATTTCGTGATGGATAATGGGTCAATAAAGTTCATTACTATAATCCCACCATTAGTTCAAAATGGCACGAGCTTTAAACAACACAGAAGCCAAACCATTTCAGCCCAGCCTATTTAGACCTAGTAGGTTGTGAACCCTAGCTGGCAGCCCCTCCCTAGTCGCCACTGCCCACCCCACCGTGCCGCCCTCCCCAGTCCCCATCCCACTGTGCCGCCCTCCTAGTGCCCACCCCATCGCCACCCGGGGCCACTTTCCCCACCCCACTGCACTGCTCTCTTGGCCTGCAGAGGCCACGCTGTTCCCTAGAGTCACGCTGCCCCTCCAGCTTGCAGGTGCCACACCGGCCTAATTACTGGCTCTCATCCATTGTTTGAGATTTCGGTGGAGCCAGCGAAACCGGCCAGGGCAGGTATGGCGAAAAACCGGTCGGTTTTTCGGTTAAAATTCGATTTTTGAAATGTGTAAACTTAACCGGTTCTGGAATGGTTAACCGGCCGGTTTGACCGGTTAGCCGGCCGGTTTTACCGGTTTATCGGCCGGGGGACCGAAGAAACCGGTCGGTTTCAGGCGGTGTGCGCAGGAACGAAAACCAGTCGGTTTTGGCGATAAACCGGCTGAAAAACTGGAAAATCGGTAAAATGTTGGAAAATAAGAGAAAAATAGAAAAAGTCTAAAAAAATTTGGCATGACCTAAATTCTTGCAATATATTTAAACAATATATATTTCATCAATGGATAATAAAAACACATAATTGCACAATATATCCATACCAATGAAATTCATACACAACAAGTCATCAATTCATAGTCCATAGTCTATACATAAAGTCCATACGTAGAGTCCACAAATAAAGTCTATACATAAAGTTTATATACAAAGTTCACACTTTACACTGGAATTGTATTCCTATCAAAATAAGCCCTGTCACACTCATCACTTGGACATTATTTAAATTTCTCTAATGATGAGCAACTCCGCTTTGAATTCATTCCATATTTGACCTGTCCAAAGGGAAGTTGTCTTCCATTGTGAGCGCAATATGTGATAAAATTTTAGATTCTGCCATTGGTACACCCAAAGTTGTGAGCTATGATCACTCATTAGATAATTGTAGTACTCAAGACCTTGGTTAAGGTATCACTGTCTGTCCTCGAGTAGTAATCACCATATTGATGCTGCTTACCCTCCATTGTGGTCCTCTGTGATTATGGAGCGATATGCTGCTTACCCTCTATTGTGGTCCTCTGTGATTATGGAGCGATATGGTCTTGATCCTTGTAGCATGGATGAAGTCTGTCTTACCTGTAAAAAAAGTCAAGCGTAAGAGAAAAGAGTTAAAATTGCTCATATGATGCGAAGATATGGTTATCTGTGAAATGATACGTAGTTGCTAGTGGCTGAGAGTCAGAAACCACATTTACATCGCCTGGTGCGTTTTTAAAATCTGTTCGAGAGCTGCTGTCATTGAACTTCTGGTAAAGTGAGCTTCGTCTGATATTTTCAAAATCTATGGAATCGTCGCTACCCACTTCCCTACCTTTCCCTTTCCTTTTCTCTTTACCTTTTCCTTTGCCTTTGCTCGTACTCCTTTTCTTTTTAGCACCCGTCTTTTTTCTTTTACTCTGGTGTTTCCTCTTTTCTATTTGAGTGTCATACACATTTTGTTCTGTCCATTCAGATATCGTTGAAGCACGAGATAACAGTAGCAACTGTGTACTAGCCTCATCATTGCTCACTAGACGGGATGGTAGAGGAGTGTCACTCTTCGTGTCCTCTTTATCAAGAAGATCAGCATTTGATCTTCTATGTTCCATCTAATCTCTAATTAGATTAGAAGAATCATATAAAGATAGCTCCATGAGACGATCAAAGGGATTAGCTTCTGGTGGTTTATATGTGAATCTAGCATTCTGCATCCGTATTCTGATATTATAGTTGACATACACCAACTTATGTAATTTGGTATGAAAGAGTCTGTTGTGCACCTTTGTGTGGACCAATATGAATGTATTCTAATTACGCTCGCATCTACTAGATGATACGCACTATGACACTAGGCGCAAAGCAAGCTTATGAAGATTTAGTGTCTCACTACCAAACATTTGCCACTATTGAGTAGGTGAAGTTTTTGCATCCACTGCAATCCTGTGGCCAACTCAGTGCGAATGCACCTTGTTTTCTTCTCCAAATTTCCACCTCCTGCAGAGCCTGAACACACATGCCAATAGGTGCCATACATAAAAATACATCTTGAATATCATTCAACGTATTTGCATTGAATCCATATAAATAGTGTGCCTTGGAATTCAACGCTCCAGCTACACATATAAAAATAATTAGATATGTAGAAATCATTAATAAAATGCATTAGTGGTTATATTGGTAAACAAATTTTACTTGGATTCACAAATATGTCATTGCAAATATCATGCATCCAACGATTAATAACCTTCATGTACCTCTCGTACTCTCCATCATCATTGCGGAAAAGAGCTTGATACTCATTTTTTTAATAGATGATACCTCATAAGAACATCTCTTAAGTTCGAGGTCTTATCTTGATCAGAAAACTGAAGAAATGCATACAATGGTTGCATAGCATCAACCACATACTTCAGTGTGTGCCACTATGACATGCTGGCTAGGCATGAGTGTGCATATTTTCCTCATCAGTGTTAGACTATCGACTTTCTAAAAAACTTTGAGAACCCATCCATGCCATAAACTTTCCTCCGACGATGCATATTCTCAAGAAACCTTCTCTTCATGCTAAACAATCCCCCACCACCTTGAGAGGAACCACCTGCACCCGAGAAACCACCTGCACCCAACGAACCACCTGCACCCGACAAACCACCAACACATTGCTCGAACTAACCATCATACATACACTGTTGCTGCCGAAATTCCTCCTCCTCTATAGATAGCCTCATGACAGCCTGTAGCTCCTTCTCATCCTCCACATTCATATTACCCTCAGCTGCAACGTCCTGCGGTCTCAGGGCCTCTCTAGCTCGGTCCTTCATCCGCTCGGCTGTCCTATCAAGCTCTCGACGAAAAAAATCCTGCACCTGCATGGGAACATGAGGACAACCCACCACATTGCTGCCACGATGTGCCAAATGTTTTTTGAATTGTATAACACCTCCTCCTTTCTTCATGCTCTTGCAATATTTGCAACGGAACCCGGAGTACACGTCCTCCCCGTGTTTTCAAATCGAATCCGATTGATCCGCCATTCCTACGTTGAACAAAACTATAGAAATAATCATACATGTTGAAAATGTTAAAACAAATGGAAAACTTTTGCATTAAATCACCCCTAAATGACCAAACACACACACACTGGCCAATACTCGGCTGGATCGGTGGGCTAGCCGGGCTAACCGGACGGCTAGCCGCTTCTACCGGCCAGTTAGCCGCACGCGTCGGCTAGCCACTTGTGCCAGCCGGTTTACCGCTGCGACGGGGTGACTTACCGCGGGGCCGAGCGGGGGGTACCGGGGTCCGGTTTGCCCGTGCAACCGACCAGCTAGTTGCCTTCTCCGACAAGGTCCGGCGGTCGCGATGGCGGTCGGCAGCGGATCTGGGCGGATGGCGCTTGGCGGCTCGCGGACGATGCAGGGAACTAGCTCACGGGCGCAAATGGATGGTTCTGGACTCCAGGGGAGAGATAAGGTAAGTTTTATATTTTTTTTCATGTTTTCTTTAAAAAAAATTTTCAGCATGTAAATCTTCGATTTTTTAAAAACAGATTCCACCATAATTCATCATTTTTCACCTATTTTTTTTACATATTTTTATTTCAAAATCTGTCAAATTTTCAAAATTTAAAAAAAATTCAAACCGAAAACCAGCCAAACCGAGCAGGACCGGTTTGGGTTTTCGCGAAAATCGGTCCGGTTTGGCCGGTTTTTTGAACCTTGCTCTCATCCCATGACATAATCGAGTAATTTTTTTTCAATAAAAAATAAGATGTGCCAAAAAATTTTGTAATTGTTCTCATTTAATGACTGATTTATTTCTTTTAGTCTAATACAAGATTGATGTGATTTGAGATATTTTAAAATTATCTTGCCATATCATTGTACATGTGGACTGCCATATGGGTAAAACCATTTCTAAAACCACTTTGGGAGGTTATTTAGGCAGTTTTGTATAGTTGACGGTGTAAAATATGTGGTTTTATAGTTGAGGGTTGAAGTAGATTAACATCAATAGTTGAGGAGGTGAAGTAAACATTCCTTTGTTTTACTACAAAAGACTTTTATCCATTATTCACTGTGGTTCATATATATTTTGATTTACTACAACGTACTTTTAAAACTTTTTTTCACATGCCATTATATATTATTCAATTAAGTAAATAACACATGGTTTTACTTGCAGCCCTGTTGATTATAGGAAAACTATACTAATTAACAAGCTGGCACAAAAGAAGAAAAGCAACCTTTGGACAATATATTGAACAAGACAAGCAATGACTATTGGAAGGCACGAGAAAAAAGACAAGCATCTTTGTAGTAGTGATTTTAGGAATTTATAGCATATTCTTTTGTTTGATATTGTGTTAGCATTGTATGTTTCACACTTTGAACAGGAGACTAGCATCTTGATTGTAATCATTTTAGGAATTTATTGTAATGGTTGAATTAATTATTCTATTTCTGAAATGCATTGTTCTGTTTACTTCCATGGAGATGAGGTTAAAACAAATAATGATGTTTGGAAATATTGTGGATATTGTAGACTTTTTATTTAAAACAAATTACTATTGATCGATCATCAGTTGGTAATTCACATAAACAACATCGCACTGTGTGTCGGTAAAGCTATCAACATTGCAACTGATGATCGGTCGGTAAAGTGATGTGTTTCGGTAAGGTTTTACCGACGCCACTTGTAACAACAGATGGTTTAGGTTAGTAAAGTCCTTTACCGACTTACGGTAAGTTGCTAAAAGGCCTTTTAGCAACCTGTGGTAAGTTGCTGATAGCGAACTGTGGTGTAATTACTTAATGTAATTTCATTCTTTAGTATTTGTAATCAATGAAAATTGTTTTGTTGTATATATAATTATGTTGTTTTATAGATTGAAGGTCATTCCTTGCGAGTTCATGTCAATTAATACATGACTCTGACAATTATTAAGAACAAAGGAGTCGGACATGCGGACATTTAGCAGTCGTGTTGCATAGCACTCGTTCTTGCTTGGATCAACAGGATGACCACGGCTGCAACCTTGTCCTGGTTTGGATATCCGTCGTCATGCAAACCAAACGCTCTGACTACAGCTAGGAGGCGTTTGGTTAGAGAACGGTAATGTAAACGTAATGGGTATCAAACCACACCGTAATGGTAATCAAAGTAACAAAATACCAATTTTGTTTGGTAGTCTCTGGTAACGGAATCAGCTGAACCAAAGAAAAATACGAATAAGAGAATGACTGAAGGTTACGGCGATCTCCTCGATAACGGCCCCAATTGGCATTTCTTTCCAGCGAAGGCGGAGGCCTGTGCACCACCGCTGACATGCCACGGTCTGTGTTGGGGCTCTCGCCAGGCTGGTCAGCCAGAAGAACCGACGAAGCCGCTGCTCCCACCAGAATTTCTTTCCATGGGATTGAGCGGTGGATCGAACGCGTGTCGGCGGGCGTGTTGGAGCTCGGTCCCAGGATGCGCGACTTCGCCGACTTGGCGATGGAGGAGGTTTGGGGAGGAAGGGAGAGGAGAGGATGGGAGACGGCGAGCAAGTGGCGCGCGGCGGAAAGGCCAGCCCGGCTACGGTGAGGCTGCGAGGAAGATACAACATGGAGGAGTTCGCCGGTGCCGGCAATCGTGGGCGAGCGCTGGTGGCAGAGAGGAGCGCGAAGAAGGGAGGCAGCGGAGGGGAGCGTGAAGATTGACATGTGCAGGGGGTTAGTGAGGAGGAAGAGCTCGACCGGGTAGGGGGATGCTCGTCGGAGCCGAGGAAAGAGAAAGAGACAAGGCAACGGGAAGATGGAAGGCGAGAGCAGAGAGCGGAGAAGACCGGAATGGGTTTTGATTACGGTGCTGAGTGGTCTGTTTCAGTTTTGTGAATGTCTGTATCAGATTACGGTGTAATGGGATTACAGATGAGCTCAAACAAACACAATCTATCGTAATTGATTAAACTTGTAATCAGAATACGTTACAAAAATGTGAAACAAACACTACCCTACTTCAAAGCATCAAGAACAAGAACAGGTATCTGGTGTGGCGTCTTAGAGATCTATAGCAGCGGCAGCAGGTACGGACATTCATTCATGCATGAGGTTAATTACTTAGAGGATAGAAGTCGTCGTTTCATGCCACTATAACTACGAACTGTTCCATTATTCTCTCAGGAGGTGTAGGGTTTCTACTACGACGTGGGAGATTATAACCCCATGCCGCCAAGAGAAGAAGGGCAAGGTGGCGGCGGTGGAGGAGGAATGGCAGAGCTAACTAACTCCAGAGAAGTTAGATATAGTGAGGCAGCTGGAGCCATGGGTGGAGGAGCACATGCCGGTGGAGGCGTCGTGGCAGCCGTCGGATATGCTGCCTGACCCAGCGTGTCTGGGCAGCGACGGCTTCCACGACGCCTGCCTCGAGCTCCGGGCGCGTGCGGCTGGTGAACCGGACGAGCTCCTGGTATGCCTGGTGGCCAACATGGTGACGGAGGAGGCGCTGCCGACGTACCCGAGCGGGCTGAACCGGATGGAGGTTGTCCGCGACACCACTGGTGCTGACGACACGGCCTGGGCCCGGTGGATCCGCGGATGGTCCGCCGAGGAGAACCGCCACGGCGACTAGCTGAACCGGTACGTGTACCTCTCTGGCCGCTTCGACATGCGTGAGGTGGAGCGCACCGTGCAGCGCCTCATCCGGTCCGGGATGGTCGTGCACGCGCCGGGGAGCCCGTTTCACATCTTCATCTACGTTGCGTTCCAGGAGCGCGCCACTGCCATCGCGCACGGCAACACGGCGCGGCTGGTCGGAGCACGCGGTGCCGGTGACGACGCGCTCTCACACATCTGCGGCACCATCGCTGCCGACAAGAAGCGGCATGAGGCGGCATACATGCGCACCATTGGGAAGCTCTTCGAGGCGGACTCGGACGCTGCGGTGCGCGCGATGGCGTACATGATGCGCCACTGTTGGAACTAATTATGTTGGTTATTTATTTTAAGTACGTGTGAGTTGTTTAGTCGTTTGTGTCCAGAATAGTTGTGTGCGTGTGCTTGAAATAGTGATCTGCATGCAGGGAGTTTACCCGTGTAGTGGCCGAGTCTTAGTGCGAAAATTAGTGAAGGTGATTAGTGTAGGCCGTTGTGAGCTTTGTGGAGTTGTGCTTGGGCGACGGTTCAGAGCAGACATGCAGGAATTAGTGTGAGTTAGTGCATGCACGTCGGTTAGTGGAGCTGTCATGCAAGGGGCTTAATTGGCTGTTATGTTGCAGAGTGTTTTAGCTTAATCGTGCGGCCAAACGTGGCATGATGGAGCTTGCCGGTCATGGCAGTGAGTGTTTATTTAAGTCCTGTAATGAGCGTGTTCAAGTGAGTGCAGTGATCAGTGTTCAGTGATTACAGAAGTGAAATATAGTGCCTGTGCTTGTGAGTGCTGGTGTGATCCTTGTGTCCACTGAAGTCTTCTTGCATCTTTGTGCCTTTGAGCTTTGTGTGTGAACGTATTCCATAGAGAGATCAAGAGAGAAGAGTGATCGAGGGAGAGCTAGGCCAACAATTGGTATTCAGAGCCTTAGATTGAGTGCTTGCAGCCATGTCCGAAAATAATTCGGAAGTGTACACGCCGCCGAGTCGCCGTGACGCTAGCGGCAGCGGCAAAGGTGTGGACAGCGAGCTCGTTGTGCAACAAGTGAAGGAGGCGGGGGTGACTCTCTGTTACCCTATGTTATCGGAGGACAACTATGCTGTGTGAGCGACGAAGATAAAGATCTTCATGCGCGTCAAAGTGTGTGGACGGCCGTGGAGAGCAAAGAAGCCGTCGATGAGAAGTTGGACCAAATGGCTCTCGTCGCCATTGTCCGAGCTGTGACAGAGGCTATGGTGATGGCCATATCCGAGAAGGAGACCGTGAAGGAGACGTGGAATGCTCTCCAAGGGATGCGTGTCAATGAAGAGCGTGTTGAGAAGACCTGAGTATAAACTTTCAATCGGAGACTTGATAGTATGTATATGGGTGAATCTGAAAAATTAATGAGTTTGATTTGAAGGTTACCATCATCGTGAATGAGATACGCGCTCTCGGCACGAAAGTGAGGAGGTGACCGTCATGGAGAAATTGCTGCATTCTGTCTCTCTGACAAGTTTCAGCTCTTTGTGAGCACCATCGAGTAACGGAGAGATGTGACAAAAATATCGGTGGCTGAGACTATTAGCGCTTGAGGGAGTTCGAGGAGTCTCACGCATGCCGAGTGTGAGGCTGTGGTTGCAAAAGAGAAGAGGGGCGGAGAGGGCTCCGGCAGCAATGGTGAGAAAAAGAAGTACCACGGCAAGTTTGATAAGTCCAAAATTGATTGTCGTAAGTGTGGTGAGTTCGGCCACTTCACCGATAAGTGTGACGAAGTGAAAGAAATAGTGAAAGAGATGGCGCAACTTGGTGTTGCAGAAGGTGATTATGAATCGGCGTTATATTGAAACAAGACGTGGAGGTGCTGAATAATCCCAACATGATTAGGGGCGAATGTTGGAACTAATTATGTTGGTTATCTATTTTAAGTACGTGTGAGTTGTTTAGTCGTTTGTGTTCAGGATAGTTGTGCGCGTGTGCTTGACATAGTGATCTGCATGCAGGGAGTTTACCCGTGTAGTGGCCGAGTCTTAGTGCGAAAATTAGTGAAGTTGATTAGTGTAGGCCGTTGTGGGCTTTGTGGAGTCGTGCTTGGGCGACGGTTCAGAGCAGACATGCAGGAATTAGTGCGAGTTCGTGCATGCACATCGGTTAGTGGAGCTCGTCATGCAAAGGGCTTAATTGGCTGTTAAGTTGCAGAGTGTTTTAGCTTAATCGTGCGGCCAAACGTGGCATGATGAGTGAAATATAGTGTTTGTACTTGTGAGCGCTGATATACAGCATATGAATCTTTGTGATCACTGAAGTGCATTTTTATGCCTTCGAGCTTTGTGTGTGAAGGTGTTCCAAGACAGAGATAGAGAGAAAGTGGTCCAGGAGAGCGGGGCCAACAGCCACCGCATCGACATGCCATCCTCGCTCATCAGCGACGGACGCCACACCGACTTCTACACCAGCTTTATTTATGGCCATCGCGGAGTGGCCGCGAGATCCTGGAGCACCTGATAAGACAGTTGAGCGTGGAGCAACTCACCGTAGGGCTATCCGGCGAGGGACGATGCGCGCGTGATTACCTGTGCGAGCTGCCGTACAAGATCTACAAGATGGAGAAGGTGCTTGAAAGGGCTGCCAAGGCCAGAAAGAAGCCCACTCCCATCCCGATTAGCTGGATCTTCGATAGGCCCATCAGGTCGTCCTACTCTAATAAATTCGGAGGCTATGGTCAATATTTTATCCTGTCATGTCATGAATCAATAATATGAACCAGTGTATTATGGATCCGTAGTGTCACATGTATTATGATATTAAGACCTAACGTGTGTTCGCTATACTATCTCGATTCTAAAATACTTGTCATCTAGAGTGTGTCTCAGATACATAATGTTTTTTAAGTGTTGTATTGTAAGTGTATTGAGGATGTTATGAACCGAAACATCCTGAAACACAGAAATAATAACAAAGAAATAATAACAAGTAAATAAGACATAAGACTGATAGAATATATA
>BCLG01000962.1:39873-93909 GCA_001602295.1 Zoysia matrella | reverse complement strand
CGAAACATCCTGAAACACAGAAATAATAAAAAGTAAATAAGACATAAGACTGACGGTGTATATATATATATATATGAGTAAATTTCACAAAACTATAGATACAGTGGCGGAACTTTGATCTGGACACGACTAGAGCCACTAGCTCTGGCTCAATATTAATACATCTTACATCCCAATTTAACTACATTGTTTTGCATTTAAAGGAGAATAAAAAAAATTGGAGCATACAGAAAAAATGATGAGAATATGGAGATAGATATGGAAAAAATATTACTCCCTCCATCCAAAATTATAAGTACTCTTGGCTCTTCCAATTTTCCAAAAATTTATGTCGTTTTAGCTTTTTAAAATCACGTGCCTAAGTCCAAACCGATTTGTAAATTAGGATGGAGGGAGTAGGAAGATAGAAAGATATGTTATAAAATGAGAACATCATACTCTCTCCGTTTCAAAATGTAAGCGTTTTTAGGTTTAGTCAAGATCAAACTTTTATAACTTTGACCATTAATAAAATATAATTAATAATATTTTATTATATAAAAATATATTTTTATATTAAAAATTATGTAATTTTCTAGATATTATATTAGTAAAAGTTTAAAAAGTTTGACTTTATCTAGAGTTAGAAGTGCTTATATTTTGTAATGGAGGTAGTACATTGTGACAGACCGCCCAACAAAAAGAGACGATCCATTGACTACAAAATCTTATCGAGTGTCACTCGATGAAGCGAGAATCAACATTACAACTCAAGCACGATAAAATACATTACAAATAGTTGATTAAGTTAACAAAATAGAAATTTTAAAAGCGCAGAAGCGGTAATCTTATTTAAACTAGGGTCTCCTGAAAACTAGGCATAAGATAGCATTGAGCCCATACGATGCATCTTCTAGCAACACACAAGAGGCTCAGCGCGGCGAGCAAGGCTTCCAATGGACATAGCCACCCTCGAGGGTTGCTTCTGCCAGTTGGTTTAGAGGAGAGAGAGAGAAATCATCTGCACACAAAATCACAGAAAATCAAGCCCTGAGCATTCAAATGCTTAGCAAGTCTAACGCTTCAATGTGGCCAACTACATCCAACTCCAAAGATATGGTAAGTCTAACTCACAGGGATGGCCATTTGCATAAAACATAGTACTTAGTAAATCCTTAGTTTCATCTTTTATAGCAAACATGGTTGCCAAGCAATGGTCGATAAATTAAACAAATAATTCATATTATATTATTAGTCTACTTATTATGTACTCCAACATAACTCAGTGAAAAAGTGATACTCATTTCTATGATGGGTAGCGATTATAATCGATTTACACCAGATAAAAAAACCCAAAATACATGACATGTACGCGCTTTTTAAAAGCCACACGTGGCCACCTTTCACAACAATGCCATAAGGTCGGTCCGACGCGCACCTCTCCCAAGAACATGGTCCTTCATGCGATCACCACTCGGAGTGCATCCATGGTTAGACACAAGTATTTCTCCACTCCTCACCAAAAGAAAGGTAGGGTTACTGAAAGGATCAAGTGACATAAAAAGGGGGTTAAATCGAGCACTTACACTACTAAACCAATTTTTTGCTTTTTTTAGAATCTAGCAAAACTAACAGTCAACTTCTAGCAAGCAAGGACTAAGAAGGAGAAAAAAATAAGCTAGAAGATAATGTACCACAAGAGGATAAAGAGCTAAGCAACCTATCATGCTAGTAAGCAAGCCAGCACGAGAGCCACCAAGATATTCAACCAAGCATCCTATTACATTAGTCGCAAAAAGATAAATGCGATAAGTAAAGAGAAGGTGAGAGAGATGCTCAGCAATTTTTTTCTGAGGTCTCGAAAGAATGGCGCCTTCCCCTAATCCTCATTGAATCACTCTCGTCGGAGTCTGGGTTCCTCCCGTCGTTCTCAGAACAAAGCTCATAAAGGTATGCTCCACTCTTAGAGTGAAGACACCGGTGCCTCGGCTGTAACAAACAATACCTAAGCGCTAGATAAGTCTTCAAGGCTCGGGCGCTCACTCTTGGTGTGCTTTTCAAGCGAAGGATCCGAAATCGCTCACAAACTTGATGTCGTCCTCTACAAGTCTTCGAAAGTTCGAACAACGATGCCTAACCGGTCTAAACCGCTATAGACCAAGAGTAACAAGCCGAAGGCACTCCTGTCAGCCTCACAAGCTTTAGAAATGTATGAATGCTCTTTGCTACTTTTCGCAAGCACTCAAGATCTCACTAGATGATCTCTTGTGCTCTCCTTTGGCTCTTCACAAATGATCTCTAACTATTCTAACCGCGAGCAAGCTCCACAACAGCTCCTCAACGGTTTAAATAGGCCCCAAGCTCTGAAACAACCGTTAAAAGTCGTTGCTGAAAAGCTGACTGATTTTTGCAGTCACCGGACCGTTCGATGGCTGAGACCACCGGACAGTCCAGTGACTCCTGGTCTCCTTCTAGCAGAAAACATCCTCTCTGAAATATATTCCATGTGACACCGGACTATTCGGTTCATATATCATCGGATTATCTGATGACCTTCTGTTTAGGACCCCCAAAGAGACCTCTTCTGGGCACTAACATCTAGGCTCACTGGACTATTCGGTAACTGAAAAAATGACAGACTATCTGATGACTCCTCTTGACTTTAGTCTCTCTGGACTTCGAGCTCCTGCACTCACCAGACTGTCTGGTGACATTCGTCAAACTGTCCGGTGACTCGATCTTCTCAGCCTCTAGAAAACACCCTCACTGGACTGTCCGATAACCTCGTCGAACTATCTGATGACTCATCAGTAGCTAAAACTTGTCTTATTCAAGATCTTCATGCTTTTTGCTGCAACTCTTGACAATCTCAAGCTTTCACTGATCACTCAAGTGCTTCAAAGAACCTAGTGCATCCACACATCTTAATTCTTGTAAGACCGAGACAAGTGACCCGATCCTTCTTAATAGTACTGATGCTTTCTATAGACTCAGGGCCTAAAAATTAAGCCACACATGGTGCTAGATCATCCTTAACCTTAGACCAGCTCCCTCCTTGAAAAACACGCCAAGAAACTGATCATCCTTGAAACAACCAACTCGTAGAAGTGGAAAATAGTGTTGATGAACCTACAACCAATGAGTTAGTTTATGGTTCTCATTCGATCACCAAAATCATCCATACCTTTAAGAGGCTTCAATGATCATGAAGCTAACAGTTACGTCCAACCACTATGGTAATGAGCTATATCGGTTTCCTGGGTCCCATATCCCCATTATGTAATCTGTACTGTTCAAACATGCTCAACAAAGCCACACTCGATCAGTTATTAATCGACACAAACAGGGCTATCACCGTGAAGGCCCAGTCTTCCCAAACCCTCATATACATCACCCCTGTCCGGTCTCAAATTTATTAATTGATGAGGTAAATTAACCCTAAGTCTAATATGATGTAAAACCTATAGCAAGTGAGTGACTTTTCGTCCACTCGACTTCTACTGTGAATTAGGACTCATAACCTAGCTCTAGACCAAGTTACCCGTATCAACAACACTCAACATAGGTAATAAGGTACCTATCATGCAATTCTAGATTTCCAAACAACTTCTAAAATCTAATGCACAATACAATAAGTAACCCAATCATCATGATAAGATAAAAAATATTTAAAATATGGTTAATACACCGGAGCATGCCTGTACTTTAACAATATTAGCACAATCAAGAGAGAGATTATCAACAGCAACAGACGGCTCTTGAGCAACCAGATCCACCAGCTGACCTTCCATGTCACTTCCTAAATGTATGAAATGATATGCAGGCGATGATTAGTTATGCACCTAATAAGATTCTAATGTTTTTACTCATCGTCGCATGCGACGATGAGTTCATGTGCGATGATATGCTTATGAATGCATATGACAAGGATTCAAATGCAAAAGGTTCATGCACAAAAGAGTTTATTAAATTAAAGCGCCTACCACAATTTTTGTGATAAGGTTTTGATTTTTACCTAAGAGGATGAGTTTTCTATAATATTCAATTTGGTTATAATAGGAAAACTATTTCTAAATTTTTTTAATATGGTTCTTGAATACATAATCACAATTTTAATGGCCCATAAAATTATTAGGGCTATAAACTAATTTCTGGACGTATCACACAATTTATTGCAAAGGTACGAATTTCTAATGAATTAATTCCTAAATAGGAGTAATAAATTATTTACAAATAATCTGTAAGTACATAAATTCTACATATATTAATCAGTAGAACATAATTATACATTTTTCACAATTTTAATATGCATGAAAATGGATATATGAATTAATGCATGATACAATCTATTTAATTAATAGAATTATTGAAATTGCAGAAAATGCATATTTGATGGCTTTAAAATATTCTACATGATGAGAGAATTCCAATGGTATATTATTTGAAATTTTTCGAGTTAGGAATCAATTTCTATGAATTTTACAGGATTTGCTGACTTTTCTACACAATTATTAAATGATTTCCGAAAAGATTTAAACTCCCAGCCAAAAGGAGCCACGTGGCAGCCTCTGGGTGAAACCACACGGCGGTTCACAAGGTGGCCGCACGGGATTCTTGCCTGTGGCCACACGGGATCCTGGCCAGGCCAAACCGGCCGGCTATGGCTGGGCACTACCAGCGCGGCGGCGCGCTCGCCGGAGCGGCTGCCGGCGACGGGTTCGATGAGATCGAGTGCCAGGAGGGTCGCTGTGGCGTGGGGAGGACGGAGGCAGGGTCTACGGTTGCCGGTTCTCACCGGAGAAGGCGGCTGGCGGTGGGCGACACGGAGAGAGGTTCGGCGACGGTTTGCGGACAACAGGGTCGACGAGGATCACAACGGCGGGCACCGCAAGCTTCTCGGAGGTGAGAAGAATGCCGGCGCGAGTGATCTCCTCAACGAAGAAGGCCGACGCAGGGCGGGCACCGGGGAGGGTCGACGGACACAGGCGGCCGGCGACTTCGGCTTCGACATCCTGCACGGATGGACAAAATTTCGATCGACCTCTGAGCCCATGAGGTGCGCGACAAAGATACGAGGTTGGGCACCTGAGGAAATCGAGGCGAGCTCACCGTTGGTGGCTCGATTTTGAGGGAGTTGGCCGGCGGCTTTGAAGAACTAGAATTTGGGGAAATCCCCAAATCCTTTAGGCTCGGCTCGACTCTGGCAGGGATGGGAACCGCGGGGGCGCGAGGGGGAGATGGCACACGGGTCGTGCAGGAAGCTGGGATGCGGAGCGGCTGGAAGATGTGGCTCACCGGCGGTGACGCCGTTTGGCCGAGGCGGAGACGAGAGAAAGAGTGAGGGTGAAGAGGAGGAAGCCGGCGGAGAACCTCACCGGATTAGGCCGGCACCGATGGGACGGACGGCGGCGCGGTTCGGCGGGGGCTCGGTGGCACTGCAGTGGACCAATCCTCGGGATTCTTGCTCCTGCAGCTTCGTGGCGACGAGGAGATGGCCGGCGAGGGAGTTGTTGCCGATGAGAAAGGCCGCAGGGGTGTCGTCACCGGTGAGGGGCGAGATCCATGAAGAACACGTCAAAGAACTCGGAATCCTACACAAAAGAGCGATGGATTCGATTTGTTCTCGCCTCTGGGAGCTGCACCAATGGATTGAGAACGCGGCGCCGAAAGGACTCGAGAAAATCTCACCAGACTTGGACGGATTTCATCAGACGATGACGGCAGTCCAAGAACTCGCGAAGTTAGGGAAAAACTTGGATTCCGCTTGGGCGCGTGGGGAAACGGAAGAAAGGCGGCCGGGAGAGCTAGAGGACGTCTGGCGCAGCTCGGGGCCGAGAGTAAAGGCTGGGATGGCGCAGGCGGGGGTGCTTCACGGTGTCGAGAAGAGAGAGAGGCGCGGGTTTGGCTGGGAGAGAAAGGAAAAGAACGACCGATGGGGGAGGGGCCGATTCGGGCGTGGACACGGTGACGGGGACGTGTCCTCCTGCATGCAAGGCCGAGGCGCGGGAGGCGGCACCTGTCCCTAGCGATGGCGGCGCGGGGTTGGCATGGAGGGGCGCGCTGGCACGGCACGGTTGGAGGAAGGAAGAAGAAAGAGGACAGTCCGGCTAACAGGTGGGTCTCATGGGCCTTTTTCTTTTTTTCTGAATTTTCCAGAAATTTTAGCGCAGCTTTCTGTTTTTTATTCGAAATGCACAGTTCTCGAGCTCAAAAAATTTGGAATTTTGCACAAGAGGTAAAACTTTTAGAAATGAACAATGTAACAATCAAATTTTTTTTACTTTTCGATCAGTCTCGATCTTTCATGACCTTGCCACGCACGACATCACAAGCGATCAATCAAAAAACTAAAACAGAAGTATTAAAAAAAACGAGAATACAAAATAACAAGTCAAAGCAAATTTATTAGAATAAATCCTCCAAAGAGGTCCATCGGCATACAGACCGAAAACATCTCAAAGCAGATAAATCACTATCGATAATCTAACAAGTCCAGCAACAAAAGCATCAACATAGCAGCAGTAGCGAACCTCCTTCACTTAGGCTAGTTTGAGCGCAGGAACGGATTTCACGGTCCATCGGAGACGTAGTTGAAATCGAAATTGAAAGTATCCTCTGGAAACAACAAATTAAAAAGCCATGAGTACGAATACTCAGCAAACTACGTGCAACCTATCAATAATGTATGAATGCAAATGGTTTCAAAGATAAAGGCATGGCTCAAGTGTTAAATATAAGTTTAAAACATTTTATTTTACTTTAAAGATGAAAAAAAGCTTTATTTTAAAACTGCCAAATTTTATTATTTTGCCCCGCAGGGATCTTCATTATCATGAACGGAGATTCATTTTAAATGCTGGTGTAAGCTCCATATCCGGCCACAGCTCAAAGGTTAGAGTCTAAAATATTTTAAAATAGGAGAGGAGACAAAGAGCACAACTCAGGGGTCCTTGCAAAAAAGACGTGACAATACACATTGACTGTAACTTTGCAGTGGTTATGCACTTGAACCCACAAGAAATGTTATCAAAAACTACCGTCGTAGTCCCGACGAACACACAAGACCCGTCCATAAGCTTTAACCGGCGTCATCCGTCATCCAGGATAGGGATCTTAAATGCCTTTGCAATCAGGTTTTGGAGTTGCGAAGGGCCTACCACTGATCAGGTGAGGTATCTCAATCTCATATGGGAAGTCATATCTCTACACCGCAGTAACATAACACCGCCAACCCACGAGTAAACATCCGATCTCAGCAAGCTTCAAGATCAAGCCACTGCCCATACAAGATAACGTGGTGTGCATGGTTGTCAACTGAGCGTACAAGGCTCGAAAGACTCGGTCTTTAATTGCCGGGGTAGGCACTCTCTCCAACCTCAACGCCAACAACCAACAAGTCTCATGAAAAGATCCCAGCCTGAATCTTCCCGTTGTACCCGCAACAAATACGCCCACAGAGACTTTTCAAAATGATCTAGCTCCTCACACTCCATCCTGTCCCCGTTAAATAGTTATGTATAATTATTTGCAAAACTCACATATTTGAATCGCAGTTCAAAAATTATTTAGCACAAATTCTATTTTTATAGTGATAGGTGTGAGATAAAAATAAATACGACTAAGCATAGCTAAGCATAAAAATAAAATAACTATTCTAAAGCAATCTTAAGGTTTATATTTGTGGAACAATAAATAGGTACGGCTTAAAAATTTTGCTACCATATTTTAAAATAATAGACATGCAAATTAGGGTTGCAAACAAAACATACAGTTTAAAATACTGATACAAAGTGATAAAAAATGCGGCTTGCCTGGCAACTCGGAATCGAAATCGAGATTCAGATCGTCGAACTGAGCGGGCTCGCAAAACTCTTCCTCTAGAATACCAGCTAAACACAGCATGAATAGGAGCTAAATACAGCACGAACAGGGTCAGACTCTAGGTACGCGATAATTAAAATCGATAATTAAATCTAAATTAAAACTACTAGGCTAAACGTGCACAAAATATTCTCTGAGAAAAAATCTTACACATCCTCGACGAGACAAATTAACAGAACAATTTTGAGAATCAATTGAGATCAAACGGAGTTCTCCAAAACTCCTAGAAGATTTAGACCACAAAGAACTAGATTAATCACAGAACAATTAATTACAGTTAAATTAACAATTAATTCAACAATCTATTGGAGAGGAAAAAGTAATTAGAGATAAAATGGGAGACGAAGTCGGAAATCGGAGATCAGAGAATTGGAACTCAGAAACTTTGTACTGGAGCCGGAGATTGAAGAGGAAAATCGCTGCGCACTGGAATCTGGAGCCGAGTACTGGAAAACCGGATATCAGCGGTGACGTGACGGGGGCAACAGCGAGACGCGGACACCAGTGAAATCGCGCGATGACGGAGTCAACGAAACCCGGACGAAGATCTAGGCAGCGCGCGGTGAAAAGGTCTTCGGGAGATGGCGCGGACCGGGATGGCCGCGGGAGACGAGGTGGAGACAGCGACGCGGAGACGGTGCGAGGCGTCGGGGCGCGGGGATCAGGCGGCTGGCGGCCGATGCGTGGAGCGCACGGGACGGAGCGCGGACGACGCGGGACCGGAGCGGGCGCAGGCGACGCCGACTGAGGAAATCGGACCAGCAGCGGAGGAGATTTTTCTGAAAAATAAGAAGGGGAATAGAGAGGGTAAGGATGAGAGAGGGTATTTATATTAGATAAGGATAAGAATGAGGGTAAGTGAGAGAGGATAAAATTGAGAAAAATAATTAGAAAAATTATTTAGCGATCTAAAAATAATTTTAGTCCCAACGGAAAATTACGCGGACTAAATCATTTTGACACCGGAACAATTTAAAAAGAAGAATTTCGAATTAAACAAAACGAAATTCGGGACTGATGATTTTTGATCGGAAAAAAATTCAGGATAAATCGTCGCTTTATTAATTTAAAATTTCTGAGATGTTACAAACAACTTTAATTTCGAGGTCAAGTTCAAAATCATAATAAATAAAATTCAATTAAATTTTAAAGACAGGCAATCTTTTGGAATAAAATATTTTATGTAGAACCTTTAAACCTCAAATAAAATTTTACGAAAACCTCTAAAATTCAAGTTGGTGTAAAATCTTTCAAGAGGGAATTTTTTTTTCACCTCATTTCATTGAAAATTTTGAACTCACATTTTAAAACTCTAACTTAAATGCGAACTAGCTGGAATTGATTTAAATTGTTTTTGAGCTCGATTTTCCGTGATTTTGAATTTGAACAAAATTGACTTCTTTATTTTAACACATGAAGTGTTACATATAATTTGATAAAAACCAGAGGAGTGTACAGTATCTTATAACTTAGACGCATGAGTACTATCGAGCAATAAATCAGTAATTATAATATTGTTTTATTCACACAGTTAATAGGCTTAGCACACACTATATATAACATGAAATCAAGAAAAAATTATATTAATTATTTCAAGAAAGCTAGACAAACCGTCTCAGGAGCAAGAAATCAGTACCGGGAGACAGGAGGAAGGGAATTAGTACAAACTTGTGTATCATGCCTAGACAGAATGTGAAAAAAACATTAGAAAAGGTACTAAAGATTTTTGGAGCACAACTAGGGCCATGGCCCTAATGGCCCTGTACATAGTTCCGCCACTGAATAACAGGTAGTTTATGAATATTATCATAAAAATCCAGGTTTAAATCACATTTTCAAAAAACTGCAGATTTGCTATAAGTTTAAACTATAGGTTTAAAAAAACTAAAAGCTCCCTACAGTTCTATTTCTTTTCCTAGAGTTTTCTTTCATTTTGTAGGAAAAATTAATTTCCCTAGAGTTTATCTAAGAACCGTAGCCTACAATTTTTCATCATTTGTAGGAAAAGATGCGAACCTGCCTTGTGTTTCAAATTTTTTTCGTCCACTCAGTGCTCTCATCCTCTCTCACTTATATCATGTCCCTCTATCTCGCAACAGCAGCAGAGGCGATGGGGGGCTAGCACAAGTTGGCAACAACGCAGGGGATGCAGCTTCCCTGCTCCCACCTGGGTGCTCCCCTAGGTGCTGCTGTTACGTGGCAAGAGTTTATTGGCTTTCTTTCTTTTGGCCCAATCGACCAGGGCTCGCAAAACCGCGGTTTACCGTGCAGTTTTCACAAAAACCGTTCAAACCGCTCTGGTTCGGTTTGGGCAGTTTAGCGGTTTTCGAATTCAAATTTTTTTGAATTTTAAAAATTTGGTGAATTTAATAAAAAATATGTAAAAAACTAGATGAAAAATGCAACTTATTGGTTGAATTAGTTTTTAATTTTTTTTTTTGATTTTGATGATGAAAAAATTCAAGAAAAATTGGATAGAAAATATATAACCAAACCTTATTCTCAACTCCACTTCACCAGCCATTCTATCCTCTCCCCTTTCCCATCCGCCCGCTGCGACCGAGCGTCTGTCGCCCCTCCGCGCCGTTCGCCGCCCGCACGCCACAAACCACGGCGGAGAAGCGGCTAGCCGCGCGGTAAGCACGGCTAGCCGCGCGCGCGTCGAGCGCTTCGCAAGCCGCCGGTTAGAGCGGTAAGCCGCTCTCTAGACGCGGCTAGCCGCGTGGCGCGGGAGGTTAGCCGTCGTCACTGGTAAACCGCGCGATTTTCGCGGTAAACCGCCCGATTAACGCAGAAAGCCGTCCGATCTACTGGATTTTTGTGGCAGCGAAGGTGAGATGGTTGTTTTTGTGTTTTTTTTCAAATATTGATTGATTTGTTAGCACATTTAGAACATAGTTGGTTATTTTCAGGAATTGTTGGTTGTAAGATATCAGATCAGTCTGATTTAGTTTCGGAGCACGGGGACAACGTGTATCTCGGGTTTCGTTACAAATATTGTAAGGCCGTGAAGAGAGGAGGTGGAGCCACACGATTCAAACAACATTTGGCACATCGTGAAAGCAGCGTACTTGGGTGTCCTCATGTTCCTATGGACGTGCGGGACTATTTTCGCTGAGAGCTTGATAGAACTGCCGAGCGGAAGAAGGACCGAGCTAAAAAGACCCTTAGACAGCATCAGGTTGCAGGTGAGAGAAATGTCAATGAGGAGGACGATGAAGAAATGCAGGCTGCCATGAGATTATCTAGAGAGGAGGAGGAATTTTGACAGCATCAGCGTTCGTATGGTGGTCAGTTCGAGAGTGGTGGTGCTGGTGCTGGTTCATCGCAAGGTGCTTCTGGTTCGTCGCAGGGAGGTGGTGGGTCTGGATTGTTTAGTATGATGAGGAGGTCCACATCACAGAGGTTAGGTAATGAACGGATTCAAACTAAGATCGATACAGGTCTATAGACTGCGAAGAGCAAACAAGCAAAGTCGACCATTGGACGCGCATGGTCAAAAATTTTTCATACAGAAGCCATCTTTGGTAGAAAAACCGATAGTCTATACTTTGTTAGTGCTATAAAGGAGACACAGAGATGGGGTACGAGACCTTTATTTTATTGTATTACATGTTTCGTTATATGTTATTATATTTATGTCGCGTGTCATGATATTTGCAGGTGAGGACGTGCCTAGCCCAACTGGAAAGAAAATAGATGGCACGTATCTTGATGCTAACGAGCAAGACATCAAAAAAGAATTCGATAAATTCAAGATGGAGTGACCGATGTACGGTGTCACGATTACGTGTGACTCTTGGACTGGCCCTACAGGAATGAGCTTGATAAACTTTATGATCTACTATAATGGTGTTATGTTTTTTCATAACTCATGTGATGTTGCTGGGCACAGCCAATCTGCGGACTTCATATTTAAGGTACGAGACATATGTTTATTCTATAGCACTATTTGTTTTATTTGCAGCTATGATATTTGAACAATGAAACAGTTTTGTGCACTATTTGTTTTATTTGTACCTATGGTATTTTGAAAAAAAAATATTCTTGTGCAGGAAATGAATAAGGTATGCATTGATGTTGGTGCAGACAATATTGTACAGTTTATTACAGACAATGGTTCAAATTATAAAAAAACGTGCAAGCTGCTAATAAACAAGTATCCTCATATTATCTGGCAACCATGTGTGGTCTATACAATCAACCTGATGCTAAAGGCTATTGGTGAGTTTCCAGAGCATAAAGCTATAATACAGTCGGCTCGTAATATTTCTCGTTGGTTGTATAATCATAATCAGTTGCACTCTATGATGACCAATGCTATTGGTGGTGAGTTGATAAAATAGAATGCAACACGTTTTGGCACAAACTACATGTTTTTTGAGAGTATGCTTCGTCGGAGAGAAAAATTCATGGCATAGATGGGTTCTGAGACATTTTTAAATAGGAGATTTACCAATGCTGAGGACGGAAGACATGCTCACTCCTATCTAGCAAGTATGTCATGGTAGGATTTAATGAAACATGTGGTAGATGCAGTGCAACCTTTGTATGCGTTTCTTCGGTTTGCTGATCAAGACAAGAGCCTTACCTTGAGTGAAGTACTTCTCAGATATCATTTATGTAAAAATGAGTATGAAGCCCTTTATAGGAATGATGAGCGAGAGATGCAGAGGTATATGAACATTATAAATCGTAGGATGGTGGACATTTGCAATGATACCTTTGTGAATGCAGATAATACGTACTTATGAAAAAATATTGTTGTATTTTTTGTTTGTACTGCAACAATATTTAACTATTGTTACATGTGCAGCTGGATCTTTGAACCTAAAAAGTCACTATTCTTACAGGATGGGTTGAAATATGATGAACGATATTTGAGAGGCATTTACATGCATAGCATCAACCGACTTGTGTGTGCATGCCCTGCAGGAGGCAGAAATTTTTAGAAGAAAACAAGGTTTATTTGGCACTGAGTTGACCAACAGAATGGCAGTGAATAAGAGTACTTCTTCTGCAGCTTGATGGAACATGTTTGGAGGTGACACACCTCATCTCCAGCAGCTTGTATTACGGATAGTCTCACAGTGTGCATCATCCAGTGGTTGTGAGCGCAATTAGAGTACATTTACATTGATCCACATGAAAGTGCGTAACAGATTATCTCATGAGAAATTGCATAAGCTGGTATATATTAACTACAACCTTTGGATCCGTATGCGAGATATTTCATGGACATATAAGCCACCAGAAGCCGATCTATTTGATCGTCTCATGGAGCTGTCGTTGTATAATTCTTCAAATCATATTCGAGAATGGATGGAACATGAGAGATCCAATTCTGACCCTGTTCTTGATGAAGAGAGCACGGAGACTGACATTCCTGTACCCAACCGTCTTGTTACAGATGATGATGTTGGTAGACAGTTGCTGCACTTGTCTCGTGCTGCAACAATATCTGAATGGGCGGATCAAAATGTGGGTGATACTCACATAGGTAAGAGAAAGGTTCAAAGTGCAAGACCCAAAAAAAGTGGTAAAAAGATGAGGTTAAGAAACAAAGAGAAAGGTAAGAATGTAGATAATGACGACTCCATAGATTTTAGAGACGCTAGACGAAGCCCAGACTACTAGGAATCAAATGATAGCAGCTCTCGGACTACATCTGGAGACCCACCAGACACTATGGTTCCTGAGTCACAGGCACCGGTCACAACTCATCGTTTCACAGGTAACAAATTTTTCTCATCATACGATCAATTTTGACTCATTTATCTTACACTTAATTTTTTTTGTCAAGTGAGACAGACTATACCCATGTTACACAGGATGAGGACCATAGCGCCCCACAGTCACCAAGGACATCGAGGGGGGGAGACAGCATTACTACGGCATATACTATTCCGCGCCAGACAGTGATTCCTCATACAGCCAAGATAATAAGTACTACAATTATCCTTACGATGATCGTAGCACACAACCTCCTACCACATGGGTATACTAATGGTAAAATTCAGAGTTTTATAACATGTTATACTCGCAATGGGAGACAACTACTGCTTGGACGGAACAATCTTGAAATGAATTCAAAGCGGAGTTATTAGCTACTAGAGGAATTCAACTCTTATTAAGTGAAGAGTGCGACAATGCATATTTTGATTGAAATACAATTCACAAGTAAAATGTGCTTCGAAAACTATGTATGGACTTTGGATTTGCTGTGAATGAACAACATGTATATATGGATTTATTGTGTTTCGAATTTTGAAATTGTTATAAATAAATAACTATATTTTATTTGTGGATGAAGTATATTGTGAATGTTGATATTAAAAGAAATTAGAATAGGTCATGTCTAATTTTCCAGCACTTTTTAATATAATTTCTTAATTTTCACTAATTTCGCGGTTTTCAGATAAATCAAACAGTTTATCGCAAAAATCTCACGGTTTTCAGCAAAAAACCGTTCGGTTTTCGCTGTTAGCGGTTTTTAGGACAACCGAGCGGTTTACTGCTGAAACCGCGCGGTTTACCGCTTTCAAACCGTCCAAACTGTTTCAAAATTTGAAAATTGAATTTTGAACAAAAAAAACCGAACGGTTTTAACGGTTTTCGCGGTTGAAAGATAAGTTGAACCCTGCAATCGACAAGTCTTTCGTAACGACGTTAGTTAGTAGGTTAACCCCTAGATGCTCCCGTTACGTGAAAAGTTTTCTATTATTAGCTTTCAATTATAAAATTATGAAAACAAATAAGACATATTTAAAGCATTACCAATGATCAAACAATACGTAATAAATAAATAATATTTACAAAATAATTTGAATAAAATAAATAGTTAAATATAATTTTTGAAAGTTAGAAAATACTTATTTTGGAATGGAGGTAGTAGAATACAGTGATATTTTTGTGATCGCATAGGTGGTTAGCATTTGAATTCAGATCTGCAATTCAAGCGGAACGCAGGATTTTCTGAAATTTCACAATAATCAGTTAAATTTCATAAGAAAATATAGAAAATGAGAAAAATTCTCTTATTCCAAAGCAGGCCCTCTTTGGGATACGAGAACTTTTACTGTTTCATATGAAATGAATTTATTCTTATAAAATTTCTACATGATTCATATGAAATTCCTATGTTTCAAAGGGATGGTTGTGACGTTATTGTTGGAGGTCCTCTCCATTACCAGGCTTACTGAGAATCCGTTTATGCTTCACTGGCCCAAGTAAAAAAAAAAAAGAAGAACCAAAAAAAATGTGCCACCTGTCAGGAGCACCGGGAGCAGGGAAGCCCCATCCCAATGCAGGTGAGAGTGGCGCGTGCGAACGGAGCTACGATAACGGCGGCACGGAGCAGCAGAGGCGCGTTATCACGGAGCAGCAGAGGCGGGCAGCAGCGCGTGCGGAAGGAGCTACGACGGCGCGGAGCCGCAGAGGCAGCCAGCAGTGCGCGCAGACGGAGCTACGACGGCAGCGGAGTGGAGCAGCCGAGGCCCGCAGCGGTGCACGTGGACGAAGCTACAACGGCGGCGGCGCAGAGCAGCAGAGGCGGGCAGCGGTGCCACGATGGGCCAGGCGCGGAGCAGCAGAGACCGGCAGCGGTGCACGCCGATGGAGCTACAACTGCAGCGGCGCGAAGCAGCAACGGCGGCGGCGTGGAGCAGCAGAGGCTGGCAGCGGTGTGGAGCAGCAACGGCGGTGGCGCGAAGCAGCAGAAGCGGGCAGCGGCGCCACGATGGGCCAGGCACGGAGCAGAGAGGCGGGCACTGTTGGACACAACAACCATACTACTCCGTTTTTACTCTTCAGCAGTTCTCAAGGCGATGAGACAGCCCGACAGGACTCCACTGTAGCAACGCAGGCGGCGACGTGTGACAGGCGATGTGCGCAGTGTGGCCGTGGACGTCGAAGTCAAAAAGGTGTACAGTGCTGTACAGTAGTTGGTAGTTGTAAAAACTTATTGCTGCACTTGCAGTGTATGTATAAAATCCGGAGGCTTTTCTTTGATAAGATAGAAGCAAGTAAACAGGCAATTCACTCGGCCAGTTCGCGTGTGTTTGTCTCTGCTTCCCCGTTACGCACTATTCATCTTCAAGCTTCAGAGGTCGGGTGTGAGTTCCAGTCGACCAGGGGTCGGCTAGGTGTGTGCTGTAGGTGCAAGATCATTGAGAGCCCGACAGGCACCAGCGGCACGATGGGCGGAGGTGTGGCGCACCGGTGGAGGTGAGCGGCAGAAGTGGCGAAGACGTGCGGAGGCGGGCAAGGGGCCACTGCAGATGGAGCGGCGCGGCGGTGGAAATGAATGGCGGCGCCGCAGGCGGGCACGACGGGTAGAGGCGAGCACGGGCAGATCTACGACGGCCGGCACTGGCGGAGCAATGGCAGCACCAAGCAGCGGCAGCGGTGTGCGCTGTGGCCGGCAGGCCACATTATTATTATTTTCCCAAAAATAACATTCCCTATGAAGTTGAAATCATAGGGAAAGAGATGTTCCCTACGACTTTTCCGATAAACTTTCCCCTACAATTTTTTTTCCTCCAAAAATTTGTAGGTAAACAACATTCCCTATGATTAATAGGCTTTTCCCTACGTTTTTTGTTTGTAGGAAAAATTGTCGTTTCTAGTAGTGGTATTGCATAAAATCTATAGTTTTGTGGTAATTTGAGTATAAAATTTATAGTTTTGTGATAAGTAAGATACAAAATCTATAGTTTTGTGATAAATTTGATATAAAAATCTATAGTTTTTTAAAATTAATGCTTAAATCTATAGTTTTATGATAATTTTGATAAAATATCGATAGTTTTGTGAAATTTACTCTATATATATCATGTGCTGATTTGTTCGAAGTCATGTGCTAGAGTCATTGTAGTCAGTGAGTAGTTCCAATACATTAACCCACATAACCAGTTAAGGTGCCTACCTTCCCATCAACCAAAATGGTCATGCTGTTCATGCGATGCATATTGGATCAGGTCTTCTCTCCATTTCCAATCAACCTGAAAGTTCGCAGTTTCTCTCGGCTTGGCCTTGCCACATTCTTCTCTTTCCCGACCGCCATTGTGAACTCCTCGACGGCTCCATGCCCCAACCCCCAGCCCCTTCCTTCAGCTTCTCTACGCCCTCCTTCTCCTCCGTGCACAACTCCACTCGTTCTCCCAAAGAGGTGCCTATGTACGCAACGGCGTCATGTATTCATCGTTGGTATGTGTCATTGGCAGTGGGATGTAGCCCCTTTTCTTTAGCAACAGTACCTCGCCATTCTCACCCCGCCACCATATAACCTGCCCCCTCCTGATTTTCACCCCAGCTCCCACATTGTGTGCTTCCCATGCCATTGCAAGGTTATTTTCACCCCAGCTCATGGCAAGGTTGACCATCTTCCTCGTCAAGGATAGAACGTGATTCAGATATGGAGCCACTGAGCTAATCTATGATTGGGTTATTTTGATCAAAGAGTGCAACATCTATCATTTCCTCAAATGGATCTGCAACCTTCTCACGACAATCAGCTTCCAATCGCTGAATTTCGAACTAGGGCTATTGTCCTCCAACACAAAGTTGTTTTCATCTTGAACAGAGCTATTGTCCTTCGGAGCAGTGTTGCTATCTTCCGAAGAAAGACTCTAATAATAATTGTTGCAGACATCGGGGGCCTCCACCCAAGGCACAAGAAGAGAAAGACCTAGTCTTCTTACTTTCCTTCTTCCACTCTCTATCTACTCGCAATTGCCTTTATAGCCATAGGCTCTAGGGCAACTAACAGACAAACGACCTGATCTTAGCCACTAACAAACTAACAACATTGTAACAGTCATGGCCCAAATACAGCTATACGGCTCATGCCCATGCACACGCTGTGTGGGCCACACTTACAAAGCAATCCGTTTACGTTTTCGTCCTCGTGTCACGTAAAAAGGTTAACTTGGGGTTACTATGCTTTCGGTCAGTGGCTATTTATGTTGGTCCATCTCTGTTTAAACTAGCAAAGTGGGACTAAATCTCATTGTTTATCCACACCATATGCCATGAGAGTTGAGTCTTTTTCCATAGGCCTTACAAACCTAATCTTTTCTTACTAACACACTCTAACAACCTGATCTTATCTTAGTAACAAACTTTAACAAAGTAATAACCTAATCTTATCTTACTAACGAAATCTAACAAGATAGCTTACCCTCGAACTGTGCGAAAGAGCTCGTCCCTCCTGTTTCCCATAGAAAAAACATCTCCCTCCTAGTTTGTATAAAAAACACTCGACTTCTTTTCTTCCTTAAAGGTGCAGATGGATCTTCCTCGGCGTAAGGATCAATGACACTGAGAAGCAGGGGTTGAATCATGGATTTATGAAACTCAATTCCGCCACAAGCTTAAACTACAAGACTGGATCACAACGAGCGACAACCTAAGCAATTCTATTATGCCAGGACCCCTAATAGTGCTAGTGAGATGAAAATAAAACAAGCAAACACTAGTACGAAAGCTAATAAGAGGTAACACAAAGCAACTTAAAACTCTACTCAACAAATATGAAATGCAAAAAGTAAAGATAGTCAAGAGAATGCTCAGCGATTTTTTCGAGGCCTCGAAAGGTTGGCGCATTCCCCTAATCATCATTGGACACTCCCGTCAGAGTAGCGGTCCCTCACGCCATTCTCGAAATAGTGCTCTCTAGTGTATGCTTCACTCGCAAAGTGAAGTAACTGACAATCCTGTCTGTAGCGAATAATATCCACTCACAAGAGCAAACATCCAAGGCTCAAGCGCTTTCTCTTGGTGACTCTTTTGAGCGGGGGACCAAAAACCATGTGCAAACTTGGCATCATCTTTCACAATCTCTTTGAAAGCTCAAACACCGACTCATAGCCAGTCTATACTGCCAAACAAAAAGTAATAGGCAAAGATCACTCCTCTTAAAGCCCTACAAGCTTTAGAAGTGTATGAAATGCTCATATTCACTCTCCTATTAGCACAAAGATCTCTAATCTTGACTCGTGCCCTCTCCTTGGTGTCTCTTGACCTCTTACAAGTTTCCTCTAGCAATTCAAACCTCAAGCACCCTAGAAACCATCCCCCTCCACGGTTTAAATAGGCTTAAAGCCTAGAAATAATCGTTGGAACGTGATGTCATAAAGTTGCCTGCTTATCCACTCACCAGACTATTCAACGACTCTTCACACTAGACTATCATGTGCACTACTGGATTTTTTGATGACTCCATATCTCTGCAGACCAGAGAAACACCCTCTATGAAATCCATTCCATATGACACAAATTGTTCGGTGCATACCATCATCAGATTGTCCGGTGACTGTCATTTTTGTACTTCCAGTGACACCTCTTTTGGACTTTGTCTTCAGGGATACCAAACTGTCCGATAACAGATCCATCGGGCTGTCTAGTGACTTCTTTACTTTAGCTCCAGAAAACACCTCTTTTGTCCTTCAACTCTTCTAGCTCATCGAGTTGTCCGATGATCTTACCGGACTGTCGGGTGACTGCTCCTGAAACTGAAACTTGGGTCTTCGTCTTAAACATGACTTCGGCTTCATTCACTTTGCTTTCTTTGCCATCTTAAGTGCGTTCTTAGGCAACTAAGAGCATTCGTACCTCCTAACACTTGTATGGCCCGAGAACGAATGCCTTGACCTCTTTTAATAGTACCGATGATCATATGTACTCTCTATCTTTTCCTTAGACTTGGTCCTCCAATGCTCGAAACTTCTCAACTTGGGATCATCGTTGTCATCTATCGAGGAAGCCCACTATGTTGATGTAGAAATTGCGAGGTGGTACCTACAATCACAACTGTTACATATGGTGTTCACTAAATCACCAAAATTTAATCATACCTTTTAGAAAACTTCAAAGGTCGTGAAGCTAACACAGATAAATCTCAGGTACCATAGTGGTGGCTATGATCTCCACAGGCTCCTCAAAGGATGGCAAGATGAACAACTTTATGAAGGCGGGCTACACCTTCTTTGAAATAGGATTGTTGTCCTTTGGAATATGGATGTTGTCCTCCAAGAATGGTGTCATCTTGAAGAGGGCTGCTATCATTCAGAGCAGGGTTGATGTCCTCCAAGAGAGGGTTATTGTCATCTTGAACAGGGTTGTTGTCCCTCAGAACAGGGCTACTATCCTCTAGAACAGGGTTGTTGTCCTCTAGATCAAGATTGTTGTCCTCCACAGTTATAATCAGTGGCACTGGAGCTAGCAAACTATCGCAGCACAAGATTGCAGCATGCTTGTTGAAGTTATCCTCCGCACGTGCAATTTGCATATCATGATTTTCAAGCCGAGTGTTGATGATAATGAAATGCACTAAGACCAGATCCGGCTTGGCAGAAAACGTGGTTGCAGAATCGATGTCGGCATCTAAGATGACGATCTGCGCAAATATCTGATCCAGCTTGACAGAGAATGTGGTGGCCTCACTCTCTACCCACAGTTGCCTTTATAGCTATAGGATGGGGCAGCTAACCTTAACAAACTAAGAACCTGATCTTGTGTTACTAAAAAACTCTAACAAACTAACTAATTAACCGGTGCTATTGAACAAGGGTGTTGTAGACACCACAACAGTGTGGATCAAAGAAAATGTGCTCCAAATCCTGTCACAGCCACTTGAAGATACACATTGCGACACAATTCTTAAAGCTTACTTCTACAAATATTTAGTGTCTCCTCAGTAAAGACTCCACCAGTTGGTTGCAAGGGGCGCAAGAAGTATTAAAATGTGAACTTGGCATTAATAACACTGAAGTGTATTATTTAACAAATCATTATGGTAGCATACTTGGGGTCACATGAGGTGAAAGTGCAACTAATTGAATAATTGTGGTACCAAACATTTCTTTGTTTGCTTTAAAAAGTTGAAATCAGAGATGGCCCGAATCACACTATTACGTGAATCTGCAACTCTTTCTATTGCAATTGTGAATTCCTTTAAGTATTCTGTTCAGCACTAAATTCAAAGTTGTAGTGTGCTTGAGGATCAAATACACCAGCGATAAGGACAAGAAAATAAAAGATAATTTAAGATTGTAATACAACTACAACAAAAAAGAATTTTAAAAAGTCTGCTGTTTGAAATTTATACCTGCAACCAATAGAGTGTTGTTTTGCATATATGTGACCCTTCTGTCCAGCAATGATAAAACACTCCTTAAGATATCTCATTGCCCAGTTAGATGAGCTTCCAGTTGAGTCCTAGTATCCAGCACTCTTGGTAGGAACCCAGAGACAGTCCCAATCTTCTGTGAATCAGCAAACCACAACAACTAATAGATTGGCCCCACTAAGTCCAGCAAATACTTGACATTATCCCACCATTGCCTCGTATTCATGCAATCTTCAGTGTGAAAATACTCATTATCGCTGTTGTAGTTGTTGTGCTTCACTATTCAGACACCATCCGTTGACGGATCTTATTCTTTCTGTTCCAAAGGTTTTGTAGCAAAATAAGAACGGTCCCAAACCTTGTGGCATTCCACCGGTATAGTTCTCCTCCAATATGGCGCTTCATCTCAGCATGCAATCTTTTGTGATTGTAGAAGAATTTGCATATTCTCGGGGCACTAGAAACTATCTTGTCAACAATCTTTCCCATGTTCTTGATGAGGTTGATGGTGTGTGCAGCACACTGCTGCCAAATAATACAAGGGTACTCTGATGAGCTGTGAGCACGCTTTCTTATAATTTGATCCATTGTCAATTACAATCTGCACCACCATGTCCTCTCCAATCTCATCAACAACAACCTCTTTAATACAATCATAGAGGAGGCTAGCATTCTGAATTTGCCCAGTTGCATTAATTGTTTTATGGAAAAATATTTGTTCATTGCAATTCACCATGGAATTGATGATACTGTCACATGTAGGTCCAGTCCAAGAATCACACCATATTGATCCCAGTCTTTCTTAAAACCTTCTAGGTTCTTTTGGACTTCATCACAGTTGATCTGCAATTTATAAAAAATTAAACATATGATAAGGAAACATATAAACAATTGTAAACATTATTAATTACCTACAAGCCCCTCACCAAGTTGCTGAGTCAACTTAATAGCTGCTCGAAAATAAGGACAATTTGCTTTCTTCCCGGCAATATCATTTGTATGAAACAATTTGGCCCATGCTTTGCCAAGTTTCTCTTTGAAGTCTTTAGCATTGAAAGCTTGATCAATCCTTGGCTGCACTGGTTCTCGGCTGCGTGCCAGGTCTATGTCAAATCCTCCTCTTTTGTTACTACCTAGACAACTTGCTCTGGTACCACCGGTCCGACTACTACCACTGGTACTGACAGCCCTATTCATGCTAAGATCCTCTAATGATCTTCTCACTGTAATTTGCACATCATCATTCTCGTCACCTGCATCACTATGAATTTTAATGAATCTGCGGTCATTGCTGGTGAGCACATATACTACTCTTTGTGCAATTTCATTTTCCACTCTAAGTTTGGTTTCCTCTTTGCTCTCCTTCTTGCTTTTCGGGATAATCAAGAAGATTTCATCATTTATACATCCTTCGGCACATTTGGGCACACAGTCACATTCCCAACAATCCCAGCCAAATGTTCTCTGAAGCGAGTGGCACCTCCACCATTAATTTGCTTGTTGCAATAGTGAAACTTGAGTCAAGCAGCCACAACTTCACCATGTGACCATACATATTCAATGCTTTGATCCATAACAGATCCTGGATTGCATTAGCATCAAATGTAACTCTACAAAATGAATTCAAGAAGTAAAAAAAAATGAGAATCATTCAAGCCTTGGCAGTGGGTGAGCTGCGGCCGCATAGATCTCTACCTGCATCACATGGTGTCTATTGACCCTGCCCTATATGCCGTCATTGAACAGTATGAACACAACCCGGACAGCTAGTCCCTCTTGCTGCTCAAGGATAACATCACCACAGTTGGAGCGATCAACACGATAGCTGGGTCGCTCGCCATCGTCAAGTCCCTCCCCGCGCGTAATTTTGCTGTTTTGTATTGTGTTAAAGATGAACATAATGCGAGTTGAGTGATGCTGACAGTGTAATAACACAATATAATAAATATAATATAGTATATGTTACATAACATAATAAATAAAATATAAACAGCAAAAACATTAAAAATTCAAAAAAATGGTATGTTTTGAAGGAAAAACGTATTTAGTGGCTATAAATTAAAGGCTTACAGACTGAGTGTTAATGAATGAAAGGCTAAAGTATTTGATGGTAAGAGCTGAAAAATCTCACATTTCTTGCCGTCTGGTTTCTTGCAATCACAATAATCAATGCTTCCATGCCGATTGACTTTTGGCTGCTGATGCAAAATCTATATGTGCATTCAGCGACGCCATGTGCCTCGAGCAGCAGGTCAATTCGCGATTGTGGCAGACGCTAATTTAGCGGCTGTGACCACTGGACCAAGATGGACGGTTCCGTCATGTGCCCCGCCAGCTTCAACTCCGTCATCGGGATCAAATCCACAGTTGACCTCACCAGTCACGCCTGCGTCATCATCATATCACCAAGGATGGACATGTTGGGTGAGTGACAATATAAACTGATTTTGATGTATGTTTGAGCTATCATCTTCTAAGATACTCACTTTTTCGTTTTCTAACCCTCCATAATACAATTTCGTTGCTACTTCTCATGCTGGTAAACTGATGATTGATGTTACTGGGGAGATTGGCAACATCTAACTGAACTTGAAGATCTCACATTTACATGTACAATTTTAGTTGCTAAAATACAAAAAATTGTATCTAGCTCCAAAATTGCTAACTAGCTGCCCAACTGGCAATATACATGGCCAAATTCTGGAAAGATTACATCACCGAGTGCAACACTGTCATCCTGCCAACTTCTGTATTAATTGCTTCAACTGATGTCTTTATATTTGACAGATTTTACAATAGACTCAAATGATTATGGACCGTCCATTTACATGAATTTTGATAAATAAATGATCTTTTACCTCTTAGGAGGTAAAATGCCTCTCATAATTATAACCATTAGTTTGAAAAGTTATTAGACAGTTATGGAAATTGATGCATTCGATAGTTTTAGAAAAATATAAATTTGAACAGCTGAGATTGATTTCTAGTCTTACCTCTCAAGAGTTAAAAGTATACCATTTGGTCTACCTTACGGGACTCCATTTATTTTGAGGATGATCTTCCCTTCTAAAGAAAGGATGATGCAAGTCTTTCAGAAGTATTCCAAAGTCAATGCCGGCTCTGAGCTGAGGCCATAAGGGCGACCGCCTTGGGCCCATTTCAGATAGGGGCCCAAAAAATTTAGTACATATATATGTGCACCTAGTAGTTCTGCTGCAAACTGAAAAAAAAAAAGTAGTTCTGTTGGTCAGCCCATTGGCCCAAATAACGTAGAAGAGGCCCATATAAAGAGAATGGATGTACAATCAGCCTGAAACTGAAACAATGTAGAAGAGGCCCACGTATTCCCTCAGTTAATTGGTCTAAATTTTCCTTTATAATTAACTAGTTTCAAATTGGTGAAGAATATTGCCTAGGAGATATTTATGATATAATTTTTTATTTGGCTCTAAAAAAGTCATCTCTTCCCTTCATAACCCTTTCTGATTTACACTTCCCTATATGGACCAAAATCCATTTTTTTATTCCTATTTGGTCCTTCCGTCAGTTTCACCCTCTAATGATGTTTAGTGGGGAACAAAATGACCATTTTACCCCTGGGCATTGTATTTATTTTATTTTAACTTTTTTTTTGCATGGTTTGATAGTAGATTTTGCTATGTGGTATTCGGTCCACATAAGTTTTAAACAATTTTGTTATTATTAAATCATGCAAAAAGGGAAATAATGCTCAAAATGAAACGAATACAAACTTATTTGTCCCTTACTTAACACCGTTAGAGGGTGAAGCTGATGGAAGGACCAAATAAGGAATCAAAAATGAATTGGTCAATATAGGGAAGTTTAATATAAAAGGTCATGAAGAGAAGCGGTGACTTTTTTAAGGACCAAATGAGAAATTGTCTTGATATGTATTTGAACACTTGGAATGAATTTAGGTTGACGCTACAAAATAATCAGACAATAATGATAAGTTGCAGAGGTTAATTGTAAAAAAAGTGATGGAGACAAATTTTAGTAAGAATTGTCATTGCCAAAAAAAATCTTAATAAGTACAATTTGCTTTTCGTGGATATTTATATGCACACGTAGCTTGAGGGCCCTGGTGTCGATTTTGCCCCAGGGCCTTTCAATTTTCAAAATAGAGCCGGCAATCCAATCCATTTGAGTTCTTGCTATTGTCCATTACTGTTGCCCGATCTTATTCATCTGAGTGCTGATATTGTAATGGTGGTCTCTTGTTTTCTCTCTTGACTTCAGTCTGGTGATACAATTATGTCCTTTTTTTTTATCTAACCTGTATGATGGAGGCCTATCACAAGAACAGTTTGAGGTGCCTTGCAGGTGTTACAAGCAATTCTTGGCTATGATCCATGAGATGCAGAGGCCACCCATATGGCTTCATAGTTCATACCAGAAGGTGGCTACAGACAATTCTTGGCCATATATGGACTGAGAGGGGCAAGGGACAGGGAATTCTAAGGAAGGAGTTTACTTGTTTTCCCTCAGGCTCTGTACATGAAAAGGTGTTCAATGAACACTTCCACACTATGAGGTAACCGGCAATAATAAAGTCTTCAATTAGTATTATCGTCTTTTATTTTTAGGTGTAACATTTGTTGTTTCCTAGAACCAACACTCTTGATTCAACCAAGGAGATACAAATTTTCCTGTATACTGGTGCTAGCACTAATAATGCTGTTCAAAAGAGCGTTTCCGTATAAAACTTCAAATGAACATATTGCTTCAGCGAAAGAAACTCTAGACCCTAAGATTGCACCAGATTCTTAGGGATGAATAACTAGCTTAGCAAACTATATAAAATTGGTAGGTAGTGCATCTTTTGGCAATTTGATGTTTGGTTAAATTAGGTAGGTTTAGCGATAGAAAGACACCATGGGAGCCATGGTTGGGTGAGTTTATTCCAGCTTTCATTGGAGTTACATAGCACTTAGTAGATGGAATGGAGCTGCAGCTTAATGTCGGAGACGACTGTCACATATCGAGGCTTTCTAGTCTCTACACAAGTAAGTCGACCTATGAAGCCTTCTTCACTAGTGCTATTAGGTTTTCTCCCTGCAGACATTTGGAAAACTTGGGCACCTCTGATGTGCAGATTATTTTTATAGCTAGCGAAGCTTCAAAGATGCTGAGACTGCAGACTGATTAGCAAAAAGAAGCGGATGAAACTGTTGACACTCAAAATTTGCATCTTGGGAAGACCGAAATATCTGGTTTTTTGAACCGGATGCTCCAGTTTGGTAGACTGAATACATCTGATAATGGTTGTTTTGTAAAAATTGTTTTCCAACATGTTTTCAGGACATGGAAGGTATTTTCGAAGAGTTTGGCTAAATTCCACTAAAAAAGGAAAGAAGTGTTAAAAAAGACATGAATATGAAGCTAAATCCATAATTTGAAGATTTCATGATGTAGCTCTCACTGAGACGATCGAAACAGATATATAGATCGCATAATTTGGAGACCGGACGAGAAAATTACGAACTTAACAAAAAACATCCGAGCCGCCACCAGAGTCTCCGGCAAAATGCCGAAGTGTCCGGTAAAGTACCAGAGTGTCCGGTAAACCCTCTCTAGACGCGGGGTTTTGCCCACCGGAGTCTCCGACAATGTACCAGAGTGTCCGGTACTCGAAGTCTATTTTTGGTAGTTTTTACACCAATTCAGAGCTAATTTGCTTCCTAATCAAAAAGATCCGTGGCTACACGGAGTAAGACCACTTCACCTCTATATAAAGAGGCTTAAGGTCGATTGAGGAGTTAACCCAATAGATTCTATCAGTTGTTCCTTTATTTTTTATCTCTCAGACTAATCCTCTTCCAAAGCTCCTATGCTGTTCATCCACCGGTCTCTATGGCCATAGATGACGTCCTAGGGCCTGCAGGCCGACCTAGGGCACGTCCGACAACGCTCACGCCCAGACGAGGTCTCTCCCGTGCGGGAGATTCGATGGCCTTTGCTAGTTTGCTCGTAAACTAGTCGTTCTTCACCACGAAAGCGCGTTGTCTATCACTTTGCAGGTTTGCCCGTAAACCTAACCGTCTTTTACAGTGAAATCGTGATACCCATCTCTCCCCGAACCGATCGAAGGTGACCTCGCCGATCCGGTCCGTTGCGATCCAAACGACCTAGTGCTCTTGGTGCGTTGACCGGAACAAGCATCAACACATTTTTTGATGACTCCGCTGGGGACGATTATTCGGTTTTCATCGTAGTAACCAAAATTTTCTAACCTAGCCTTTTTTTTAATTGATCCATCTTTGTGATTCGTCATAACCATCGTGTCTGGCCTTTTTGGGCCGATTGCATCTATTCGGAGTTGTTCTTATTCTTGTTGCAGATTCTACTTGTAAGGGCCAAGAATAAAGAAGAAGAGTCAAGGTCACCTTATTCTTGCGGTTTGATCAAGACAAAAATGGAGTACATGATGGGTTGCTCATACCGCTACGATGATTGTAAGGTAGAATATGCAAATGAAACCCTTAATGGTCATTTTGTAAGCACCACAAATTCTCATGTTGATGTTGCTAGATATCATAGTGAGCATATTGCATCGACTAGTCATTATATTGATAGAGGTCTTAACTATTCAAATCATTATTTTGAGTATATGCATAGATCCATTGTTCATGATACATTTGCTCCAAGTTTAGGTTCTACTAGCAACATTCAATATACATATCCTCATGCATCGGCAATGGGGCAAGCTCATATGCCGATGGGTAGTTATCAAGGTCGGGCCAACATCATGGGTTTGGCTAAGTTTTATGAAACACCATATACCAATAATTTTATGAATACTTAATTTAGTGTTTCTTCTTTCAATGCATCGGCACCAATTGTACCATCTATGATAGCTTCATATAATGTGCTGATACATAACACATATGACCTTTCTAGTTTATATCTTTCATCTAATTGTTCTCAAGTGCCATATGATGCCTTGAATATTAATTGAGTAGAGGTTACACCTACAAATTCAACACTATACTCAAATTTTATTGGTCATAATTTGGCTCCTCATACTACTAAAAATTGTAGCCGAATTAATGAAAATTTAGTAAGCATCCACATACCTCCACATGCCACGCTTGCATATACTTCGCCCACCAATTCGGCTTTAAGTGCAAATAATGATCATGGTGAATCGGTGAAAATTCAACAATGGCTCCCATGTTACCTCAAGATGCATTTTCGAGTATAAAGAAGAAATTAGAAGCGGATTTTGCAGAGTTTCTGGCAAGAATTAGGAGTTGTTCCAATAAAAAGCTGATTGTTACTGAATTATCGGTGACAAGCGAGATCGAGGAAACAAACACAGCTACATATAAGGATACCAAATGTAAAAAGGTAGCTATGTTTAATTTTCCTAAAGAGGTCATATGTTTGTCAGTGATTATTCCATTATTCATCGACCTCAACCCGCAACCGAATAAGGTTCAGATAGCAGAGAGCATCAACGAGAGCATAGAGACAGAGACGAAAGGAAGATGAAGGCGTTGCCATACCATAGTTCAATTCATATCAAGGTTCCACGTCTCTTCAACATATTTGATAAGGTATGCATTATAAGTACTTTACTTAATTCCCAATCAGATCGTAAACTTTCAGTTAATACATGCATTAGGACAGCCATAGAAAATAATGCTAAGAGATCGATTGAGGAGAGTAATTTACTTGTTAGCAACAAAGACTCTTCACATAGTGTCGGTCCATGCATTTTAAAAATTAGAAAGGTTAATAACAGTAATATTTTAGCATTCAAAGTCCCAACATCATCATTGCCCAAGTTCTTATCTAAATGGTTTACTTGTGGCCATTCGGATTTTAAAAGAACAAAATCAAGATTAACCAATGTTACAAAAACCGATTCTAGGGTGGTAATAAATTTTAAAGCATCCGGAAACAAAAACACAAGTAAATGCATAGCTGAATGGGTAAATGAAAAATCTAATCCATTCATTTGCTCAACCTTAAAGCCGTCTCCTCAAAAGAATCGGCTAAAGAAAATAAAGTACACTTTTGATTTAACTTTGTGTAATGATCTATCTGATAGCTTGCTAGAGAATAATTTTATTAGGATCATAGATCACAAAGTCATTTCATCACTGCAAGATATAGGGAAACAAGCATATTGCAAGTGGCATAATTTTTTTGATAATAGTACTAAGAATTGCAATATGTTCCGTCAGAAAGTCCAATCGGCCATTGATGTAGGTCGATTGAGTTTTGGAGAAACATATAAGGACGATCAGTTGGCTTCATGGTCTTGATAGTAAAAGATTATCAAATCGGTTAGGGGCCGATTCATCTAAAAACAACGAGTTGATTTTTGGTAAAAATAGTTTAAAGCCCTCCGACGAAAAGAATGTAATTGCCGATGAGATTCATGATGATATTGTTAAAAGCAACAATTTTAAAGAGGTTGTTGAAGATCCATCATACACTGGGAGACAACAAAAGGTTTTTAAGCTTGCTCATGATCGATAAATTTCAAATCGGCCAAACCTAGCAAAGCAGAAAAAATCGGAACGTCCGATTTACCAAATCGGAACTTCCAATTTTCATAGAGTCAATGAAATGAGCAAAAATCGAAGAATCAATTTAAAAAAGATTGAAGGAGGTAAATTCCATGACAAACATTAGAGTAGAAAGATAAAGCTTACATTTGAAAAGCTTTTGGCTAAATATGTAAGCGAAAGAGATGCAAGGAGTACTTCTAAGCCAAACTACCCCAAGCCATCAAGAGTGTCTCCAAAATACAAACATGGAGGTTGGAATCGGCAAAGGAAAAAAGTTTTTTCAGAGGCTCCATATCTTCTTTTCACGTCGATTATGTCGATGCCATATGAATCACCTACTGTAGGTTCTCATTCTTATTCATCATAGAAGTGGCATGGTTCATGGATGCAACCTCAATTCTATCCTAGGCAAAATATAAATACAAGAAGACAACCACACACAAGAGACCGTTTCGATAAGAAGAATCGGTCAATAGATCAAGAGAAGAGAATGGTGGTCCGACAAGTCTATCGCGTCCAAAAAGATGGCCGTAAGGATAAAAGTTCAGATCTAAATTTAAGTGAAGAAAAGCCAATTCATGCTTTGAAATCTTCGGCTATTAATGGCAAAAAGATGAAGCAACCAAGTGTTGATATTCTTGATGCCAAGTCTTGTCGAGATAGTATACCCTAGGTACTTATAGACCCGGCCTCTACACAAAGGCCCATCTACAAACTACGGCCCACAATCTGTCTACGGCCCATGAAGGTTCACATCCCGCTAAGAATGTCCCAACCTCAAGGGTCGGAACTGGGCAAGCGTCCAAACCCGACCGACGAAAGGTTAAAGCTACACAACAACAAGATTCAGCACACCAACGGCTAAAAGCCAACGCTCTGACCTGACCCTCGGGGTCGGGCACCGCATTAGTAACCAACTACTGATAGTCGCAGAAGATTTCTGCCAACGTACAGCAGAAGGTAAAGTAACCTTTTCGAGAGGTAAAGCGTTTCAAAAGTTGGTAAAGCAACCAAGCAATCGGTAAAGCAAGACAGAAAAGTGTCCTTTGTCTCCTAAGACTGAACAAAAGACGTATGAAGGCCACCGACCAACTGCACTGGCGCCAGCGGGTGCCAATCGACCAACTCAGGTGACGACCGAGGCCCTACCTGGCGGAGGGCCAGCAGGTTCCGTAGCTGCCAAGTTGGTGCCCCCGGTCCGACTCCAATAAAATGGGTACCGTGGGGCATTATACAAGACAGTAGAAGAACCAAGACAGGCGAACAAGTGAAGTTAGCCAAGTTGTATCCAAGCCACCCATTGTAATCACATCCACTTATGCGAGCTAGGGTTCTTGGATTGAGCCAAGACCCTTTCACATTTTATTCGTGATTTTGAGTTCATACGATTTGATCTCTCTTGTTTCTGAACGTAGGGTATTATGCCTCTCGGTGGCCCGAGCCAGGTTTATCTTTGAGTCTCTTTCGTAAACTAGGCCATTTGAATACGAAGAGCGCACGAATACTCCCTCTGATTACATAAATTTTACTGTGCCAGTAGTCAGAACACCGACAAATCTAAACTAAAGAAGTTGAAGGTGTCCAAGAGCAAATTAGAATTGCCAATTCTCAAAGCAAAAACAAAACCGAGAGGTCCACTCGATTTCTCAAATTGGCAAATGAAGGAATTGCAAACACTTAGTGCGGAAGAGTTGAAAGACAAAGGCATGGTATGGATTCGCAAAGAGAATTTGCAAGAACGCAACAATCATGATGATCAAGTGATGGGTGCAAAAAAGATTGTGAGGACAAGAAATGCTAAGAAACAATTAAGGTATATGACCGATCATCAAGATTATTGGTCATTTCTTTATCTTGATTCATTGTCGATGTCACCTATGCATATGAGTTGGAGCCATCTCCATATGTTTACTCTCATTCTTCTTGGTCTTATTTTAATCCTTGGGAGTATAACTATTGCTTATGTTATGAAAGGTTATGTTCAAATGATCGTACAATTGTTGAAATTAATTTTAGTTATGAAGTTCTAGTGGTTCAGGACATCTCTCTTTCAAGGAGGCAGCAGGGATTCGACTTCCCCTCGGGGGTAGGGAGTTTTATAAAAAGAGGTTAATCATAGATTATCAACAACCCTAGAATAAATTCTTCCTGGGTCGATGCCCGAGCGGTTAATGGGGACGGACTGTAAATTCGTTGACGATATGTCTACGCTGGCTCAAATCCAGCTCGGCCCAAAAATCTAGGGCTTCATGAACATGAACAAAATCTATTTTTTTTCTTCCATAAAAAAAAATATCTGATCCGTAGAAATAAAGGATAAAGAGAAAAGAAGGTGACAATTTAATTCTAAGCCATATCTCTCTGATTCTTTCCTTACAACGAAGAGAAAAGAGTTTTTCTTATTGAAAGGTGGATTATCATTTATTTTTAGGGATAAAAAATCGCGGCATACTAGCTATGCGACTCTCACTATACCCACATATCCTATGTGGGTATGTAGAGTATGCCAGACAAATCTTCTTAGGGTTTGTTTTATTTAAGAATAGGTATGCCATACACCCCACAGGGATTGTAGTTCAATTGGTTGTCGGTATTGCCTTGCGAAGAGCTTTACTTGGAGAAATAGAAGGGACATGTATCACACGCGCAAAATTTTGGAACGTGCCACACGAATATTCTACAATAGTAGGTATTGAAGAATCCATACAAGAAATTTTACTCAATTTGAAAGAAATTGTATTGAGAAGTAATCTTTATGGAGTTAGAGACGCATCAATTTGCATCAAAGGTCCTAGAATCCCCAACGAAAAATGCATACTATTCCCTCTTTTCTATCAAATCAGTCATAACCACTGCCTACATTCCACAAAATAGTGCACCACAAATAGGAGCTAATGAATAGGCCCGTGATTCCGTAGAAAGACATCACGGCCCCCTGTGGAAAAAAAGAATTTGTTGAGATGGAAGTACCGATATCATATTCTTACAAAAATAACTAGAAGCCCCAACCGCTAAGAATCCTAATGAACCTAGAAAAAGAATACAGGCCCAGAAAAATTACCTCTTTTTCGAGAACCTTTTAGAAGTTCTATCCATATGTGTTCTGATCGCCAATTCATATTAGATATACTAAATCCAGCAGCGGTTAATTGAAATTGAGAGAATAAGCTAAATGATTTTGACTTTACTTTTTTGATTCTGAAATCAAATTGCCTTCAGCTAGTACTCCTGTGAAATAATTGGTTAGATACATTGACTTTCTATTCAAAAAAATTTTAGGATCCACTTAAAAAAACTCGCTATACTCAGCTACGCATATGTATGCTTTTTTGCTCATAGCCTTTATCCATAGACATTTTCATTTGTGTGTAAAAAGAGCTACATACCCTATCATATTAATATATTACTTAAAAATATTTGTATTATGATCCTAGAAATACATTGAGTAAATTTGGCCCCATCGGTTCTAGACAATCTTATTTTTCTGCACATAAAGAAATAATATGACATTTGTATTACTTCTTGGAGTCTATTTCGGTCATATAAATTATATGAAGGATGGATCATAGTGCTTGCATTGATTTATGCCTAGATGCTAAATCTTATATCACGAATTTGGTGTTGTTAAGCATTTAGGCACATAGTGATTGTAGCTATGTATTTGGCGTGATGAGTATCTGGCTGCAATACCGATGAAACTTAATTTTCAGTTGTCAAATGACCGATACTCAAAATTGCCAATGATGAAATTCTGAAAACTCGAAAGTCCCAGTTTGGCAGTCAGGGAGTTTCAATTTTGACTTAGGGAGTGGTAATTTGACTATTTTTGTTTCAAACTTGGATGGGGCCGAATCAAAGTCCTGAAAAGTCTTTTTAGTCATTTCCTATGTAATTCTAGATCAATATTTCAAAGGAAAGTCAAAGTTCGGCATATAAACATTTTATGAGCTTTTAAGTTTTATTGCTGAACATTGAAAAATTTAATGAGCGTGTTTAAATGCAAAACAACATAGTTTTGACATGGGTAGAATAGCATGAGACTTCAATAGCCGATGAGTTGTAACCGACCATCGTTGAGCTACTAATAACTTCGACACTCGGAGGGGGGGGGAGAGGCAAAGCCGCTAAGTGAAATGTAAGAAAAAAAATATGCTACAATAGAAATATTGTCATGCTTGTCAAATATGTGGTGAAATTCTTAGTTCCATTCGGCCAAGAATATGAATGTTATCTTGCGAGAAAACAAGGCCAATGCATGATTTGATTATCACTTTGGGCAGAATCTGCAGTGATCGAAGTATCCGATATGATGCCGGAGTATTCGACAAGCCCTCTCGAGTTCAGGTGCATTGCACACCGGATTGTCCGATGCAAGATCAGAGTGTCTGGTGATCGGAGTATCCGGCAAGCCCTCTCGGGTTCAGATGCTTTGCACACTGGACTGTCCGGTGCATGATCGGAATTTCCGGCCACCGGAGTGTCCGGTGATTTGCCGGACTATCTGGCAAGCCCTCTCGTGTTCGGGTGTTTTGCGCACCGGACCATCCGGTGTAATGCCGGACTATAGATTAAACTTCAATGATTCAATAGGTGAAATATTTAGTTAATACGATCTAACGCATTGCTACAATTGACAGAATATTATTTCGGCTATTTGATTAGTTTTTTATATCGGTTCTAGATAATCGGTATCTTGTTTATCATCATACTTGAGCAATTTTGGGTAACAAGAATATTTTTTGACACGCTAGCTTTGCCAAAAAACAGGAGGACATGTGTTGACATCCAGAATTTGCATCTTGGGAAGATCAGAAGTTCTGGTTTCCCGAACTGGATGCTCCAGTTTGGTAGACCGAATACATCTGATAATAATTGTTTCGCAAGACCAACATGTTTTTCAGGACATGGAAGACAAATCCATGATTTGAAGATTCTATGACGTAACCCTCGTCGAGACGAATGAAACGGATATATAGATTGCCTAATTTGAAGACCGGACAAGAAAATTACGGCCTTAATAAAATAATGTCCGAGCCGCCACGGAGTGTCCCGCAAAATGATGGAGTATCCGGTACTGAAGTGTCCGGTATAATATCAGAGTGTCATACAGTACCGGAGTATCCGATAAGCCCTCTTTGGACACGGTGTTTTGCTCACCAAAGTCTCCGGTAATGTATCGGAGTATCCGAGAGCCAAAGTCTGTTTTTTTAGTTTTTACATCAAATCGGAGCTAATTTATTTCCTAATCAAGGAGATTCGTGGCTCAACGGGGTAATACCACCTCACCTCTATATAAAGAGGTCTGAAGCCGATTGAGGAGTTAACCCAATCGATTCTACCAATTGTCCCTTTACTTTTTACTTCTCCAAACCCTAATCCTGTTTCAAACCCCCTATGTTATTCATTCACCGGGCTCCACGGCCATAGATGACGTGCTAGGGCCTGCCGACCGACTTAAAGCACGTCCGACAATGCTTACGTCCAGACGGGGTCCCTCCTGGGCAGGAGATTCGACAGCATTTGTTAGTTTGCTCGTAAACTAGTCGTTCTTCATCATGAAAGCGCGTTGTCTATCACTTTGCAGGTTTACCTGTAAACCTAGCCGCCTTTTACAGTGAAATCGTGATACCTATCTCTCTCCGAACCGATCGAAGGCGACCTCGCCGATCTGGTCCGTTGCGACTCGCATGACCTAGTGCTCTTAGTGCGTTGATCAAAAAAAGCGTCAACAGAAACCATTAGCCATATTCTGATTTCTTGTGTCTTTGTGAAACATGTTTGGTGTTCAATTTTCCAGGCTGTCAATCTGTCAACAGCCTTCCCTCTGTCAAGCTTCAGATTGTTCTAAGGATAGTGGTCTAATTAAGGTGAGTAAGGCAATTCCTAAAGAGGTGAAGAAAAGATTCAACTCTCTGGTCTCTTTGGTCTATTGGGAGTTGTGTAAGTATAGATGTAGCAGGAGCCAAGTGTCATGAAACATCACGCAAGAGGGGCACTTATGGTGTCTAGCAGGAGCCAAGGACCTCAAAGAACCGCTGAATCGATCGGTCGCTGACCCTTAATGTTATTAATCAAAGTAACGAGCATGCTCTTATAGCCAAACTTTGTCACACATCTTTGCCAAAATTTTGGTGAGCAATTTGCTCACCACACTACTGGAAAGATTTGGGAAAGTTTTTAAGTCTATGATTTTTGTGCTCAAGAAGAGTCTGCCTCTCATCTCTTTTTTCTTTGCCCAGTAGCAAAAATGGTGTGGGGCTATGTGGGGTTATGTTTAGGCGCTGATTGTATACTAAATTCAGTCTCCCAGTACTATGCATGAATTGATAAATATCTTCCTAATGGACACAACTTTTTTTGTCCCTGATCTTGCTGCTGTTATTACATGGTCTATTTGGAAAACAAGGAATAAAGCTTGTTAGCACAAGCTAATCTCTGCTCCAAGTGAGATAATATATCAGGCTTGTTCTTTTTGAAATATTGGGCTGGTTTGCTAGAGGACCTCTCAAAGGAGGACCTGATCCGTGGTGTTGAAGGGTTGCTGCAGACAGTAGCCGAGATCGACAGATTGAAGCAGATCACACTTCAGGTAGGTGAAGGCTGATGCTTCAATACCAACCGAGGCAAGAGGACGATGGGGACAATCCGGAGGACGAAGATCAGGAGAATTGAAGTCAGAGAGTGTGTCCTTATGAGCGAGTTTCTTTGTATGTCTCATTTTAGTGGTCGTTTGTTTTTGCTGGTCTCCGCCAGGTATGTTAATTTTTGGGTTATGTGCTGGGTCTGGTCATACCTGTTCTTTTGCTCTTTTAGTCCTGTTCTAAACTTTGTTTTTGGACGAACTTTGGAGCTTCGACTCCAATCTGTGAACGTTTTCCGTTGTGTCAAGTAATGGAAGGGGTAATCCCAGTTCGAAAATCCTGCGTCTTGTTTTTTTTTTCATGATAAATACATTCTGTAACACATAATTTTCAACGTTGGGAAATACATTGGTTTTCTGAAAGAAGGTTATAGTGCATCAACTTATATTCTATACAGTCTGGGACGTAAGTAAATGAGTCCGGTTCCTCATGGATATCCAGCCCTGAATGAGTTGTACACCTCTGATGGTTATGCATAATGACAACATTAAGGTAGTGTTTGGTTTTTGGACTAAGTTATCTATGAATGGAACCATCCTGAACAGATGCAGGTTTGGCTGAATTGTACCGTTCTGTCCAGGATGAGTTGGTTCAAATTCTGAGAATATTCCTTTCAGTTGTTGTATCATTCCGTTCAAGCAAAATGGCCGAATGATCTCATCCAACTTTTGTTAGCCCTGCTAATCACTTACGATTAGTGATTATTAGTTGTTATTATGATTTATTAACTAAAATATAATTATAATGAGATATTATTAGTTATAAATATTAGTTCTTAGATGTATGTTATGATTATTTGTGTCAAATTAAGTTATAATTAAATAATAATTAAGACACATTATTATATTTTTAAATGTTCACAAATATTAAAATATTTTTATTCAAAAACATTAAGTTATATATTATATTATAATATAAATATAAATATATTCAGCAATCAAATGTAAACCTGTACCATTTTGTACAATCAACCAAACACAGCCATGTACCTTTCCATGCAACTAACCAAACATTCAACTTGAACCTTGAACCATTTCATCTAAGATCATCTCGTCACCTAAATCATCCCATCTAGGATAAGTTTCATACAACTAACCAAACACTGCCTAATGTTATTGCAGCATGGACTGCATGAAGAGAGATAGAGTATATCATAGAAGCTTCCCAAACATGTTAATTTCCTAGATTAGGTGCCACCACTCATTCATAAACATATCATTGTACTTTTGAAAATTTTCATGGAATTAAGTTTCTGGTTGCATGACAGGACTTAATGTCAACCAGATTCAGTAACGATGCCTTAATTTTCTTTCCTGCTCTTTTATTTCATTCTACAGGAGTCTCAGCCATTGAGCTGTTTACAACATGACTAAATCAGGCTGAGAACTCAAATAGCATAGTGTGCTTATACTTCTCACCAGGCTTCACTATCACAGAGGGAAAGTTGGATTGATTTATGGCATTTGGAAACCCCTGGGTTTCCAAGCACGCACCAGCATGCTTCTCATAAACAGCACCCCCTTTGCCAGTGATGCCATTCACGTAGTTCGAGGTGTAGAACTGCATTCCCGGCGCATTAGTCCAGAGGTCCAATGTGCGTGAGCCTGATGGGTCTCTCAGCTTGGCTGCATGCTTCAGACCATTCTTCTCATCTCCACAGTCCAGCACATAGTTATGATCATACCCCCCAGGAACATCATTGATGCGCTCTCCAATCTTGTGCTCTGTTGTGAAGTCAAAAGGAGTGCCCTTTACAGGCATAATCTCACCGGTGGGAATTCTTTTTTGATCAACAGGGGTGATGTGTTTTCCCCAGATCCGGATTGAATGATTTAAGATATCACCGGAGTCATGGCCTGCCAGGTTCCAATAAGTGTGCTGTGCCAAACTGATAGGAGTGGCTTTGTTATGTGCTATAGCTTCCATGTCAAGTTTCAGAGTATTAGCCTCAGGAAGAGAATAGGTTGCTCGAACAGTTACATCACCCGGATAACCTAAGCAAGGTATAACAGTTATGAGGTTATCTGACTTTTGGAAGCATATAGACTCTGCATTTAAAATAATGATGCTGCAGAAAGAACCTTCTTCCCCATCCTTGCTGTGGTATTGGAAGGTTACCAATGGGCATTGGCCATCTTTATGCTCTACAACATCCCACACAACTTTGTCGAATCCCTTCAACCCCCCTGGCATTTGTAGTAGAGGCAACGAACAAAATGATCACGAGTCAAGCTAAAATGCAGGAATGAAAGATGGAACTCGTGACTGAACTTTTTGCAAGACGAAAAAATTATAAATGTTCAAACTCCAAGAAGTTGCAATATGCAACACTTTGCGTACTGTACAAATGATAAGAGAGACTTGCATAGAATATATATGGAACTCCAGATTAAACCTTTTTGCAAGATGAACAAATGTAGTAGATGTTCAAACTCCCAATGATTGAAATATGCAACACTTGCTTACAGCACAGATTATAGACATGCAAACATAGTGATCACTATTGTTCACTATTTTACCCTGACCTCTTAGTGTCTAAATGAAGCCTGAAAGGCAGAAAATAGCACGTGACATTACCATGAAGGCTGTTAGGTCCATTGTTGATGGGCAGTGAGTACTCAACTCCATTTAGAGTAAATTTCCCATTTTTGATCCTGTTTGCAACTCGGCCAACTATGCAGCCAAAATAAGGTGCCATGCCTTTCTGTACAAAATCGATGAGGGGCAATTTATCAACATTTGACAGCATTCTAAAACAAGCAACATGAAAAAATTAACAGAATAAAATTCCTTTCACAAATTCGAGTCTTCGTACACATGTAGTAGTCCATATCTCTTATACTAAACATAGTTGACAAACTTGGTATTAGAGCCTGACATCAGAGCAGAGACATATTGTGATCTAGTTTACTTTCATTAATAAACACTCTAACATATAAGACGACCTGACCTATCTGCGCACAGAACTGACTCAAACATTGGCCCCTCTGGTTTTGGAGGAGTAACACCTGAGCTTGGACAAAAACTAGATGATATGACGAAAACAAAAATCTTGTAAAGGCACCGAAATGTGAACCATCTATTGTTGAGTGAAGTATGGCGAGGAAGATATTCCAATATGCTACTGTTTCTAAAACATTAGTATAAGTTTTATCTTCCCTTTTCTGCATAACTCACTCTCATTGTATTGCCAGAAGTACCGGTGGGGCATCTAGTTGACTAATTCTACTCAGCCGGCTTGATACAGTGACAATTTCTCTTCTAACGAGGGGACGAGGACTACACATAAGCGCCGGACACTTGCTAACTTCGAAAGTCAATACTCACATCGCACAAACCAGACGACAAACGAGCAATCACTAATCGCCCACAAATTCGATAAGATTGAAGGGTCCATCTCACCATATAGGGCTCCAGGGTGTCGAATCCGAGCACCACATCAGCGACATTCCCTGCGCCGAATCTCGCCAAAAGAGACGGGTCAGCGGTGAATCGATTCCAAGAATCCGGATACAGAGAGGCGTGAGATGCGGACCGTGGGCGTCGGGGACGAGGAGGGAGGTGATGGTCGCGCCCCAGCTCGCAATCTTGGCGGTGATCGTGCCGTTGGAGAGCTCGAGGACCTTCGGCTCGGCCGCCATTGGCGCCAGGCGAAGGGAAGAGTGGAGAGGAGTCTTCTCTCACACTCTCGACTGCTCGTCTCGATCGGTTGGAGCTTTCGTCAGCAGAAAGGCTTTCGGTTCCGCTTCGATCCGGGGGTTTACTATCCGAAAGCACACAGTTCCAGGTCTCGTGGGGCCCGCTGGTCATGGCACCTCGTCTCTATCCTAGTCCTACCAAATATGGGGCCCACCGTCGGCTCTTGCGTGCCCCTTCGTGTTTTCTTGAAAAGCGTCGCTAGCCATCCGGTGTCGCTTGCACGGCACCTGTTCGGTTGCAACGTACAGAAAACAGCAGCTGCAATACGTCTTTTGAAGTATCCAGAAAAAATAAAGTACATCGTCACCTTAGTTTGAAAATACATAAAAAATTGTGATAATAAAATTCAAACATGCCTTTCAAGTGCTCCATTTGTTCTGAAATTATTGTTTCGTATGTCCTTATAATGTTGGAAAAATAGGATTCACGACAATTGTAGCAGCATTTTTTAAAATGATTCGTACCTTTTCTTGCATTGTCTCTAAAAAATAAAGTAAATTAAAAAAATTAGTAATTGTGAATTTTTAAACTCAAGATCTCATAGAGAATATAATTATTTAACCTCGCTAGCCAACTCGCCAACTCGATCAGACATCAACATTTGTTTATATTTGAAATATTATTCTTATTAGTTATCAGCAAACTAGTCAAATAGTGGCTCTAAGCATGCACAAGATACCTCTAACAATGTTTCTATAAGATATAGTTATTTTCAACATATTGAAAAATAGTGCCTCTACATTGAGTATATGTTTAAACTCTCTGAATGCTGCAAAGGATATCTCTATTGTTTATAAAGACACTTTAAAAAAAATCTCAAATTTGACTCTATGCAAGAGACACATTTTAAAGTGTCACAAAAATATACCTCTATAACATATATAGAGATAAAATTAAAAAATACCTATAGCAAAATGTCTCTATACATCATTTTTCCTATAGTGAGGGGACATGGGGGGGGGGGGTTCCGAGTTGAGAGTGGATGAGAAGCTCAGAGCTCAGCGGCAGAGGAGTGGAAGGAGCCGATGGGATCGGTGGCGGTCATCGGCATCGACATGAGTGCTGCTGGATTTGCCGCTGCTTGTTTGCTTCAACGAAGAAGAAAATGGGGATGGATGGAAAACGTCACTGAATGGTATATTTTTTAACAAAGAAACTTCTATTAGCATTAGACTGTACACACATGTTTTGATGGTAAATTTTTAAAAGTTCGATATTTCAGCGTTGTGAATCCAATTTTCCCTATAATGCTAGTCGTATTGTTTTTATTTGATGTATGTGACTATATTATTATTGTATATGTTCCTTGCGTGGTTTATTTCATCGTTGTAGTCAGTGCATATTTATGCAAGTCCATCTATCCTATTCTACAGTATCAGTTTAAGGTGTTTCTTGTGTGTTATTTCTACCTTGCTATCAGAAAGAGCATAAGTTGCTTGACGTCATTAAATATATGTACACCCCCACAGATCTAGATAAAGGTATTGACTGGTGACAACTCTATTCATCATTGTAATCCTACATGTTTGATTATAATTTAGAGCTTTGATGATATAACAAGATACTGAGCATGTTTATCACTACAACTGAATATAGCTTATGTGCAACGGGAATAGTTCCTTGAGAGGATTAAAGTAAAACAGATTGAGTGGTCCACCTGGATTCGCTCATTCCACTCCTGGAATGAAACCAGCCAAAAAATTGTGCCTAGACAACCGAACGAGGCCTAAAACTAGTCATTCCACACTTTGGACCAAGGGAGATGGCCCACGAGTGAGCTGGCACAACCTGATTGGCTAGCCATGCTGGGCCACCTCAGGCCGGAGCTTGGCTCGTCTCGTACCCTCGTGCCATGTTGGCCGGCATGTCCCGTTTGCTAGATTTAATCATGGCCCAATACACAATTAGAGTTCTTATAAAACCAAAATTTAGTACGTCACTAGAAAAAAATTATCCTTAGCTTCCTAAATCAACTCACTCAATGTATCAACTCTATTAAGCAGGATTTCAGTTACTATATTTGAAATCACATCCGCACTCTGAAATGTTGGGGCCCATAAATTTACCGATACATTTAAATCATATATTCTATCTGTTTTCTCCATATGTTTGTTCCTTTTTTTTTTCATGTGTTTATTTTCTAATTATTCATATTTATCATTAACTTTTATTTTTTAAAATAACATTAAAAATAATAGAATCATCATTTAACAATTGAGAAAACAACATAGTTCAACAAAATTATGAAATTGTGTTTTAAAATATTGAAAGTTTATTTAAAATATGGAACTTTTCAAAAATACAAATAGACAGATAGTCATTTTGGCTGTAGTTTCGTTGAACAGATTCTAATTTATATATTTTGGGATAAAAATGAATTCGTAATTCTAGAGGAAATTTGTCTTTCAAGATTATTAGCATTTTATCTTTATTTCTTTAATTACATCTAACTTTTGTGATTTACATCTCTATTGCTGCCTTGACAAAGAGAACATCTATGACAACAAGTTTCGAATCGTTTCTGCAGCATTGCTACTTTACAAAAGCATTTGCAACCCCGACTCCCAAGCTACGCAAGGCACGAAGGAGCAGTAAACTAGAGATTCGCTTCAAGCCTGTATATAATTCAGATTAGAGCCACTTCTATTGCACCGGATTAGCAGTCTATCATCACAGAGAAATTACAGACCTGACCTGCGAGTAACAATGTCGACAGTTACTTCATACAATCTGCTTAGCCGGCCGGTCAGATCTTCGGCTGCTCCATCCGTTGGTCGCGTGCAGAAACCAGCGGTTGTGGCTCTCCCGTTTGGAGCTGCAGGGAAGACGATGCCTCGTTCTATCTGCTACAGTATGGACCCCAAGAGTACTGATCGTCCATACAATATCTCACCCATTGGTAAAATTTCCGCCTGTTTACTCAAGTTCCAAATGTGCTCTGTGGAACAATATATCTGGTTATTATTAACAGCTGAGTTTAAAACTACTTTTATTTTCTCTCCCTGCCATGGCTACGTTAAGCCCTCGTGCATCCGAGCATGCCGCCCACCTCGACACGGCGGTGGGAGATCAAGGAGGATGAACAGAATGTCAAGATAACGTTCTTCAACATGCCTAAGGCGACCAAGGCGGAAGACTTCCATGTCGAGGTTGAGGATGACGTGCTCGTGATCAGGTCGAAGAACAAGCTGCCGGCGGAAGAGGGCCAAGGGGGCGCTGATGGCGGCGTCTCGTTGGACGTCCGGCTGCTCTTGCCCAATAGGTACGACAGGGAGCACGTCCGCGCTGAGTTCCAGCTCCGGGCGCTGGTTGTCACCGTCCCCAAGGCTAATCCTGACTTCGCCAAGCATAAGCAGGTTACCATTGATGAGAAAGGGGCTTGATCTTGATCCAAGATTTCTTGCAAATTGAAACCTCGTCACATCTGCATTTGCACGGAATGAGGCAGATCTATGAATGGGGTGGGTTACTTTGTCAGGCACTCAGGCCTATCTGATTCTAAGTACGTGTGTTTGTATATTTTCATATTATGTATTTTCTTAAAATAAATATTGTGGCGCATAAAGATACCCTTGTTACTTTTATCCCCACAACATGTTCTTGTTAAAATAAAATAAAATAAAATGGATTTTTCCTTTTAAAAGTGTGTTCTTGACAAAACAGGACATCTGATTCAAAATTTTTAGGTGATGGCCATAGTATTATTTTTGGAATTTTTATTTTACATATTATTTTTATAATTTCTAAATGAAAGATTTATTTTGAAAAAAAAGGGCAATAGGTAGTACTCCTCATCTAGTCGTCTGAGCTGCTGCATGTGCGCACGCCGCACGCCACACTGCCAACTGAGGGTGTCGGGCGATCGTTCGATTTGGAATCGCGCGCTGCCCAGTGGTGTGCGGCAAACGATTTGCATCCCCGCTGGTGGGCCTATGGTAGATGGCCTCTTAAGTGTCACAATCACAAAGGTAATTTTTAGTAGTGGTAGTCTCCTTAAGAGTCGGTACATGGAACTTATAAAAGGTTCAATTCTGTAAAGTAGATCTATGAACACAACTTAAAAAAAAAATTAGATGTTGTTTACTCATCTTGATATGGGGTCCAACTAATGTACCCTCATCGATTTTTTTGGTTGTATGTCTTGATTTCTCTTTGAGCTGCTCACTGTTGAAATACAGTTTGGACTAAAACAGAACAATGAATTGTTTTTTGTCATTTTGGCATTGTAGGCAGTGAACAGGAGTTGGATCAGATATGTTAGCCCTACACTCCAGTGTGCGCTTTAACTTCGCATCAAAAGAAGTGTACGCTTTAAACAGAGTACTACGGAGTCTATCTCGTTTCCTTATCCATCACGGCAAAGAATCCTTGTATTGCAACCGTATGTTGGTATCACTAGAAAACCATGATAAAATTTTTAAAAATAATTTGCCGTGCGAAGGGGGCTTGTCTTCAACTAGCTCAGTTAGACAAGGGAAGATAAAGACACATTGTACGCTTTTCTTTACTTCATAATTAAACAGAATGAATTACATTTTGATAAAATGAGCAACAAAATCCGTACCCTGGACGTTGTACATGAATAATATACCTCAGATACTATAAATATGGTCACTCTGACAAAGGCAATAAAGTTGTATACTTGTTATTATACATAAACGGAGAAGCTGACTGCAAACCATGCGAGACCATACTCGCAACTCATAGTACGACGTAGACCACTGAACATCCACAAGCTTAGTACTTCGTTGGAGGGTGGTAGATTGGAGTTGACCCACCGTAGGTGGGCGTAGGAGGGTGATACTCTGGCTTGGGCTCTGGCTTTGGCTTTGGTGGCATAGGCTTCTTGTGGAAATGGTCAATAATGTGCTTCTTGATCTTACCGCAAAATGTAGTAGACGCTTTAAGTGCTGGAGGGTGGTATATCGGAGTTGTTAATCCACCATACGTCGGGGTCGGTGGGTGGTACTCTGGCGTCGGGTGATGGTACTCCGGCTTCGGTTCTGGCTTTGGCTTTGGTGGGATAGGCTTCTTGTGGAAGTGGTCGATGATGTGCCTCTTGATCTTACCGCAGAAGGTGTCAGACGCTTTGAGCGCAGGAGGGTGGTAGATTGGAGTCGACCCACCATGGGTAGGTGTTGGAGGGTGGTACTCCGGCTTGGGCTCCGGCTTCGGCTTTGGTGGCACAGGTTTCTTATGGAAATGGTCCATGATGTGCTTCTTGACCGGGCCACAGATGGTGGCTGACGCGCACTCAGCTGACTGGTAGTTGGTCTTGCCCGGAACGGTGACGAATGTGCCCTCTGACTGTTGCACGATCATTGAAGGCTCCTGGCCGGGGCATGGCTTGCCAGCAGCGCTGTGGAGCTGCGCGTGGCAGTCCGCACCGTGGAGGTCGGTGGCCATAGGAACGCTGAATGCGCCGGAGCCGTCGAGCTTGGCAACGGCCTTGCTCTCGTACTCGCCGTTGACGTTCTTACACTTGATCGCGACCTGAAGACCTGAAACAAAAAATGGCAAAACAATGTTAGTTCCAGTAGCTAATATAGCTCCAAAGTAGCATTGATGCGTGCAGCTATGTATCCCTGATGAGAGCATACCCTTGAAAACCGCCTCGGCGTTCATGTTCTTTCTCGTGCAGTCGGCGCACTTGGCCAGGCCCACGACGACCGACGTAGGCTCGCCGGACGCCGCGTTCGTGATGGCTATCGCCATCATTACGGCGTAGACGCCGAGGAGAAGCCTGGCAGCCATGGTTGTGTAACAATGGCTGGCTATTGCTTCTAAGGTGCAGTGTGGATGTTTCGGTGAGTGGAAATGAGAGGCAATGCATGGATTATATAGGCGCCGGCAATGATCGATCACACACAGCTCGAAATGACATGACGATCTTGGAGCGATGATTCGTGGTGGTCGCATAATTTTGGCGCCGAATTTGCAGATCGCAAATTAATGCCGCCCTCCATTTGATCAGCCTCCGTCCTGCTCGTGCCTACCGATCGGTTGGTGCGGGATCGAGGTCCTCTCAAGTGGAGCACAAAATTCAGGGTACTGTAGCACCTGGCACAGTAATTCGAGAGGGGCACTACAGCACCCTGCATTTGCACTGTAGACGAGAGTATTGTAGCTGTTCATTGTTGCAGAAATCACTGTTTCCCGCACACTGTTCATGTTGCTGTAGCAATAATCTGCATCGTTGATTCCAGATCGAATGGTTTGAACACTATCTTAATTCCGGTTACTGTAGCGTGCCTGAATTTTCTCGTCCACTGGAGAGGATCTGGATCCGTTGGTGCGTGTTCGTGTTGTGTAGGTTACGCGTTTGCTGGCTGACATGAATGCTTGCATGCATGCAAGCATCGTAGTGAGTAAGTGCACGTCATGTGGACAAAATTTCCCATGTGCACAAGCTTTTCATTGGTGGTAACGAAAAAGGCAAAGTTGATGTGAAGTCTTTTGTCCGTTGTGCTAGACAATATGCATGGACAATAGTACTTTGTGGTTGCACCAACTGATTTATTTTGGGGACCGGGTGAATGTAGAGGCTGCAGATATACCTAGAACGACACTAAGGCCTTGTGCGGTTAGAGGGGAATGGGAGAGAAAATGAGTGGGAATGAATTCACTACTCTCTAGGTATGTTAATTTAATCTCTCTTATTACACTCCAATCCCTTCTCCTTCCCTTCTAAACCAAACGAGCCCTAATAGATATTCCCTCCGTTCCTAAGGGTGTGTTTGTTTCCACTATGGATTATAGGAAAACTAGATTGTGAAAAGCAGTGATACAAAGCTAGAACAATACAGGTACACTATGATATTGTAGATTAGACATTGTGTGTTGTGTGTGAAAAAAGCTGGAGAGCATAGATTCTGAGATTTTAGTTTTTGGGAGGGTTCAACTAATACAATCTGAAGCAAAATTTGAGCTATTTGTTTGCACTAGCACTACTACAATTAGAGTCCCAAAATCTCTATTAGAAATAAATAGGGTCTAAATTATTGCCATCGTTGATTTCTACATCATCTTTGATCACTAATCTTATTTAAAAGATAAGTTCAAATGTGTAAATTAAATTATAAATTGTGGTTCAAATAACTTAAATGATAAAGTAAATTATAACAAAATATATGATATTCAATAAATGTTTTAAAATAAAAAATAGTTAAAATTAATGTTAGAAGTCAACAACGACAATAATTTAGGTACCAAGGGACTATGTGCAATCGTGCATTTTTGAGCCATGCAATATTGTTGTTTCCATATTAGCTGCTCCTGTACCTCCAGCACAGAATATTACTTCTGCAAACTGCTCAGTTGGTTCGGTTCTTTGTAGTGCAACCAATATATGTTCAAAGTGTAACGACCGAGTTTTCTTACCTTTCGATAAGACTCGATCTCACATGCTTTCGCCAATCCCAAGAGGTTGACAAGCACATTTATCATAAGTGAGCAATCAAAAAACCATAATAGAATGAGTAAATAAAGATAAAATAAATTATTTCAACGAGATCCAATACAAAACTTACTGAACATCTCAATGTGGAACATGACTAACGAGAATGCAGGAACTGGAACAGCAGCGGAAACAACAGGCGAGAGCAAGCACTAAGACGAACCTCTTCTTCCACCGGCAACTTGAGTGCAGGAGCGAACCTCAAACTATAGTGGGAAAGCAGACGAGAACAATCTTCTAGCTGACCGCTGAAAAAGAAGGGCGTGAAAAGCTATGAGTTTGTAAATACTCAGCAAACCGCGTGCTACCCAGCAGCAATATATGCATGCAAAGCATAGTTTCATGGATGAAAGTTGGCTCAAGTGCTAAATGCAAGTTTAAACATTTTATTTTAAAGATGCAAGAAGTTTTATTTTAAAACAGTCCAATTTTATTATCTTGCCCCGAAGAGATCTCCGTTATCTCGAATGGGGGTTCATTTTAAATGCCGGTGTAATCTACACACACGGCTACAGCTCAAAGGCCGAGTCCAAAACATTTCAGAATTGTGGCAGAGGAAAGAAAACAAAACTACTCAACGAGAAGCACAACTTAGGGGTGTACATCCAAAAGGATGTGGCAATGCGCACTGACTGCAATTCTGCAGAGTGTATGCACCTGGACCCACGAGAAGTGCCACGCGAGAACCACCGTTGTGGTCCCAACGAACACATAAGACCCATCCACAAGCTTTAACTGGCGTTACCCGTTCTCTAGGATAGGGATCCCAGTTGATTACGCTACCGGGTCCTAGAGCTGCGAGGAGCCTACCACTGATCAGGTGAGTTGTCTCGATCTCATGTGGGGAGTCGTAACTCACAACCACACTAACATAGCACCGCCAACCCACAAGTAAACAACAAGTCTCAGCAAGCTTCAAGATCAAGCCTCTGCCTATACAGGGTAACGTGGTATGCATGGTTAGCTATTGAGGATACAAAGTTCGAAGGACTTAGTCCTTAATTGCCAGGGCAAGCTCTCTTTCCATCCTTAACTCCAACAACCAACAAACCTCTCAAAAAGTCCAAGCCGAAACCTCACGTGTACCCGCAAAAGGTACGCCCATAGAGATTTCCTGAGTCCCCGCTAAATAGTTTGTATAGAGTTATTTGTAAAGCTCACACATTTGAATCACAGCTCAAAATCATTTAACACAAATTCTATTTTATAGTGACAAGTGTGAAGTATCATAAACATATGTGACTAAGCATGGCTAAGCATAAAAGTAAAATAATAATACTAAAGCAGTCCTAAGGCTCATAATATATGGAATGATAAATAGGCTCGGCTTGAGAATTGCAAGCATATTTTAAAATAGTTGGCATACACATTATGGTTTCAAACAAAACATTCAGTTTAAAAACTAGGATCAAAGTTTGGTCAAAGATCTAGGTCCTCGTGCAGAACGGTCTTCAAGAACTCAACAACATCTCCAGCTAGACAAACGGCACGAAAAACGAGTGAGAAACTAAAAAGAACGACTCAACAACTACTAGAACGGACTCTACGAACGGATACACAGATCAGACAAGAATTGGCTCCAAGATATGGTCTCCTGATCGTGCCTCAAGGAAAGACACATACTGGGCCGAATGTGTGAGATTCGGGGTCCGAACACAGTAGACAGCACATGTCCAGGGCTTCGGTCACACCATGGCTCGGACAGGAAAGATCTGGGGCTGGGACACAGTCACAGCGGCATGTCCCAAGGCCGGATCACCAACCGACTAGATCGTGAGTGACCTGAGGTTAGGACACAGTCACAGCGACGTGTCCTGGGAACCGATCACCTGTTGATCAACTGCGTGTGATCTAGGGTTGGGACACGGTAATCGGCACGTGACCTGGCACCGATTACCACCCAACCCGATTGCACATGAATTGAGGCACGAACCCGATCACAGTCGCGTGATCACAAGCTGGGTTACTGCCGAACCGTGGACGCATGTCCAAGTGCTTGGACACAGTGCCTACTGCGTGACCCACAGAATGGTCATCGGCTGCACGACTAGAGAACGAACTGGGGCTTGGACACAGTCACGGCCATGTGACCCAGAGCTGGGTCACAGCCAGACCTCGCACGCGTGTCTAGAGGCCTAGACATGGCGCCGGTTGCGTGACCTGAAACATGGCACAGCTCACCCGGCAGCCCACGAAACAGAGCTCAAACACGGATGAACCTGTGTGACCATGACCTAAAACTAGGCCGATTGCTGCAGCACTAATGAAGGGACCTAGATGTCACCTAGAGGAGGGGGGGGTTGAATAGGCGATTCTGAAAATTAACACAAACTTACAGTGAAAATTAAAATTGCCAAAACTAGAATTTCTGGTTTGTAAAACCAGAACTTCCGATTTTGTCTGGATAGCACACTAAGTAAACGCCTATACCGAAACTTCTGGTTTATGATACCAAAACTTCTGGTTTTCTCGGGACAGAAGGATAAACTTGAACTTTGAGAGATTTCTCGAGAAAGTTGCAAAGCACCATTAAAAGAGTACAAAGAACAAGATAGCTACTTGATTCACAGAGAATCAAGGGTTAGTCACAAGCACAACTTAATGAAACAAGAAATGCAAATCAAAGCAAGCACACGAGGAATTGTTTCACCGAAGTTCAACGACTTGCTCCCAAGTCGTCTACGTCTTCGTTGAGGAAGCTTGAGCTGCTCACAAGGACAACTTCATGCCAGGTCTCTTTCAACCACTTCCCTCAAATCACTATCTTGCTTCTTCCCTTGCGGAGGCGAAGCGGGCCTTCACAAACTTTCCTGTGGCACACCACAAGCTTGGTGGCTCACCGGGCGATGCCAAGCCGTCTAGGAGGCTTCATCTCCAAGAGTAACAAATGCTCACGGATTTGCAACTCAATGCTCAAGTGCTCAATGGATAGGAGTGCTCAAATGTGCTCTCAAAAAACACTCTCTCAACCCAACACTTATGATTTCTCACAAATCACACAAGCCTCACAAAGAGGGGTTGGGGAGAGCTCTAGAATGCTTTGGCTCAGTTATGGATGTGGGCAACACCAACAGCAACCACTAAGGGGAGAGAGGAGGTATTTAAACCACTCCCTCAAAAAACTAGCCGTTGAGGCTGAAACTAGGAAAACCGGAGCTTTCGGTTTTTAGAAGATACTAGCCGTTAGACACAACCCAGAGAAAACTAGAACTTCCGATTAACCGAACCGGAATGTCCGATTTGGGAACTCCGGCAAAGTGGCGGACATTCCGGAGGATAAAACCTCAAGAGAGGACTGCTCGGACACTCCGAGCAAGTGTCGGACACTCCGGTGGAGACTTAGCTGATTTTGCTAGAAACTGCCAGAACTGGAACTTCTAGTTTGAAAAACCAAAACTTTCAGTTTTTTTTGTCTCAGCAAAACTTATGAAGGTATATGGCCATTGTGTTTCTCTCTTCTCACTTGGGCGTTCATGAGCACTGAGATTATGTTTTAATCTATGTTGCAGCCCTCTTAATAGAGCGGCAAACCTATACTCAAGAAATAAATAAAAAGCTATAATGAACACTTGAGCTTTGATTCTTGAATCTTGCCACTTCTTTATAAAATTGCTTCTTGAGGATGAGCTACACACGTTTTGCTTGAGCTACTCCGTTTTGAGCTAGTAAGGAAACTTTCAATCCATGTGAACAATATCCACTAAATGCTTCCAAGATACTTCTTTTTTTCTTTTTCAATAGAATATTGACACTTAGCAAAATATGACTCCTTGTAGCTTGAAAGGTCCATCACGATTCAACTCAACTTGTCCTTCTCCGGTACTAAGGTTCTTTGGTGCCAAGACTTCTTCTTACCCTTCTCCTTTTCTCGGTCCATCACGACACCGTTAAGTTAATCCTTCACCTTCTCACTACGTGAGTCAAATGTTGCTTTATATCTTCAATGAATGCTTCTTGAATTCTTTGATGTCAACTTCACAAACCAAAGGCCTTTTGGTTGAGATCTTAAATATAATCCATCATAACTCTTGATCTCATTTTTGCTTAGCACAACCTCTCTTGGCTTCCTTGACATCAACTTCAATATTTGCAAGTCAAGTAGCTTCATGTAGAGATCTTTAATTTAATTCATCATAAGTCTTGATCTCTCTTTTTGCTTGTCTTTGCTTCTCTTGACTTTCTTGACATCCACTTTTAGCATTGCAAGTCAAGTAGCTTCTTGTTGAGACATTTCTTGAATCTTTAGGCACTCACAGCTTTTAAGCTCATTTTGCTTATTTTTTTCTTCACTTGACTTAGGATGAACACCTCTTCATTCTTCATGTGACAAGTGACCTTTTGATGGGATCTTCACTTAGAGTACACATATCTCTTGATGTCACTCTTGGCTTGTAAGAACTTCACTTTGACTTAGGATCAATGTATTTTTGATTGAAAGAGATATGACAGTCATCATGAATCAAGATATTTCAATACTCTTTTAGGACTAACAACCTGCTCAGCAACTCAACAAATAATGTTAGTCCTTTAATCATGTTGGCATTCAATTCACCAAAACCCACAAGGGCGTTGATGCACTTTCAACTAACCGAACATCCACAGAGCACCCGACAACGATGAAACTAGGGTCAAGACACAGCCGAACCTGTGTGTCCTAGACCCAAAACTGGCCCGATCACAACAGAACACAGATCGACGGGCAGAACACGATTTGGGGTCTGGACACAACCAAAATGGCGTGCCCCTACCCCAAAACTAAATCAGATTCCATAGCTTAACAGATCGTCGGTCCACAAGATACGATTTGGAGCTTGGACACAACCGATTCAATGTGTCTTTGCCCTGAAACCAAACTGGACACCACACGAGCTACAGACCGACCCAACCAACGGGAAAAGAGAACAAAGGGACAGAAGTGCTCACCAAAACTTGTGCCAAAGTTGAAGCAAGACTGCAAGGATGACGACCGAAGGTGAAAGCTGTGCCGAAACTGGACATGACCGAACAATCCCAAACTTAGGCTCGGTCATAGCCGACTCCACGTGACCTTGGCCTGAAGGGAATGATCTCTGCACACAACAATAAACTTAGACTTCAGCTCCAACTCGCAGCCATGACTTGCGAACTTTGCTAAGTGACCGGAAAGGTGCAGGAACAAGAGAACAAAACTCACCATGGTTTGGTTCAACGAAGAGTCTACAACATCGTTGACACGGGAAGCTATTTGACGAGACGATCGATGAGCTGACCCCAGGAACGACGGTGTGGACGATTGAACCTGCACACGATACGGTAGCTCAAAGCGAATCCGGCCAATGAAGGAAGGAGGAGAAGTCAACATTCACATATCGAAATGAAACGAGAAACTAAACACACCGAGACTTGAGTAAGTACCAAAGAGAAGCTACAGGAATACAGGCCGAGGTGAAGATAGCGTAGCTCAGATCATGGGTGCCCGGACAGGAAGATGGCGGTGATCCACTGATCTGAAAACAAACGCCAACCACGACTTATTCCCAACACAGCAGACCAACACAACGTAGAAATGAAGACAGGGAACATGGTCTCACCAAAGAAACGGCAGCGGTGGTGACAACGACGACGATGGCAGCTCCACCTCAACGATTGCACCTCCTGCCTCTGACGACAACCATCGGTAGTGCGGTGGCTTGGCAACCAAGATGTGTTCATGCTCTGACGATTTGGTCCTCCTGGCACAGATATAGTTCAAATCTTAACCAACGGAAACGACAACCAAGGAAACGACAGGAACGGAAGAAGCTCACCGAAGATGACCGAGTTGTCGGGGAAAGCTAGCACCAAGGTGGACACCAACATCCCGCAAGGTGTTCCGGTCACATCTTGAGTGCTCGCCCCCCTTCAACCTTGCGCGCACTGGTGAGGCACAACGGCGTCAACGCATCGACCAGCATGGACGGCGATGACGATGGCGTATTCCGATGATCCGAGATTCCAGCACACCTGACAAGGAAAATGATTCACAACTAGGCCCCCAACTAGTAGGTACACGACCTTGGCCAACAAACACAAGAAGATGCTCAGCAACACACCAGATGAAGAGATCGTCAGCGCGCGGCTCACGGAACTGGGCGACATCAAGCTCCGAGACGAACGAGTAAACGACGCTGCAGACGGCAGAGATGGGCGGTGCAGACGACGCAAGCGGTGCGGATCGAAGAGGCAAACAACAGCAGAATGGATCGGGGACGGTTCTGCTCAAGATGACGACGCACGAGGGTGAAACAACGTCGGCGTGGACGAGGAGGAGGACAAGGTCGACTCGGACGAGGCGGGCCGACAACAGGGCTTGACGAGGTCGGCGCGCAGAGAGGCCTCGCAGGACGGGGACAGCTGGACGGAGACGAAATGATGAGCCTGCGGCAAGCAGCCTGGCGCGGCAGGGACGGGCGCGCGTCGAGGCTAGGCGAGGACGACGTGGCACAGACGCGAGGACAACGGTTGCCGTGCGCGGAACAGGTACAGCGTGACTCCAGGTGATGATGTGAAGGCGGGTCAGGGACGACTCGGGGTTGTGTGCAGCACCACATGGGGGCGAGCAGGACGAGCCAGGCTGACGACGAGCGTGTGTCAGCGACTGCGCACGGCGATGCGGGCGGTGCGGCGAGGCGCATGCTGGCAGCGCAGTGCGACTGGCAGGAGGTGCGGCGCAGCGCGGAGACGGGACCT
>BCLG01000962.1:10472-39863 GCA_001602295.1 Zoysia matrella | reverse complement strand
AGACGGGACCTCGGCGCGGACGGCGGCGCGGCGCGCAGCGAGCTGGGGCAGCGCAAGGCGAGCGACGCAGGGTGTGGCGGCGCAGGCGCGAAGATGGGGCGACGCGCACGGGTGCAGGACAGGCGTGCACTGCTTGCACGGTGCGGGCAGCGGAGCTGGAGCGGCGGCGTGCGAAGGGGCTGGGTGTCAGGGTGCAGAGGCAGCTAGGGTTGGGAGGCACAACGGCTAGGGTTAGGGACGTGTATTTAGGTGGGTTGCGGTTGGTGGAGAACGAGGACAGCCATTGGATCGAAGGGGAATCAATGGTGGAGATCGTCGAAGAGCTAGGAGGCTGGTTGGGCCACCGAAGAGAAAGGAAATCCAGTCCAACACGGAATTACGGTCTGTTACACATAGTGGTTAGGTTCTTTGTGGTAGAACCAATCCAAATGGTTTCGAATCCTAGATTTGACATGCGTGTTATATATTTACTGCTAATTGTTATTTCAGTGAGAGACGATGTCCCTTTGGACATCCATACGCACGTGATGACTGCGTGAACATCAAAGCAGCCAGCCTATCATTCAAAGCTGTTTATAGGAGTAAAGCTAGCTCAAGCCTGAGTCGCTCACAGGCCTAACGAGCCATAAACTTGAGAAACTATTATTTCTTAAATCATATTAACTTTAAAGTCTGTCGAAAGAATCTCAAGTCTGAAAGAGAGATGTTAGGTCATACTGATTATTATTTAAAGCGCAATAGTTATTATATATAATAATATATGGATCTCTAGAAATAAAATAATTATTTTTCATAACGAATTGCTCACAAGCTTAACAAGTCAAGCCGGGCCAAGCCTGAGCTGAGCTAGCTCCACTATTGTGTTTCAGCCATTTATTTTTAGTCTATGTGATTCAGCCATTGATTTTCAAATTTGATTCAACCATCACTTTTTGAAAGTCTATCTCAATTGAATCGTAAGTCTGTTAAATGATTCTAACATGTTAACTTTTAGTGTGAAAAGACAAAACTGTCATTTATGCTTGTACCATAGTTTTTTTAATTTTAAGGTCAAAAATTCGAAATGGGACAAAATTTTAAATTTCCATATAAGTCTAAAATATGACAATTTGAAAATTTTAAAATCCAGATTTCAAAATTTTGAAAATTTTAAATTTAAGTTTCAAAATTTTAAAAATTTGGAGTTCAGGTTCAAAATTTTGAAAATTTCAAATTCAGATTTGAAAAGTTCAAAAATTTCAAATTCATGTTTCAATTTTTTGAAAAAATCAAATTCAATTTCAAAGTTAGAAAATTTGATCAAATTATCTCAACAATTCAAATTTTCAAATTTAGATTTGAGTTCTTGTATAAATACAATAAAATTAACAAAATCATGATACAATTACACTGGGCAATTTTGTCTTTTCACATCTAAATTTAACAGTATTAGAGTCACTTAAGGGACTTGTCATCAAAATTTAACACTATTAGAGTCACTTAAGAGACTTGTGGTGCAATTGAGGTTGACCTTCAAAAAGTGATGGCTGAATCATAACATCTGAAAATCAATGGCTGATTCACAATTTAGACTAAAAATTCATGGTTGAAACCCCACTGTCCTTTTAAAGAAATTCATATAATCACTCTATTCTTTTTACTTGGTTATTACAAGGAATCTACTAGAAATATGTACTACAGCGTAAATATCTTTTCGGTCAATAATTCTGCACGTCTGGAGTTCTTTCGTCTGAGTTATCTAAACATCTTTCCATAATTGTTATTAATTAGCTAAGAGACTTGTGATGAGAAATCAGCTACTCCCTCCGTTCTTTAATTATTGTCGCCGTAGACTTTTAACTCTAATTTTGACTATTTGACTTATTAAAATTTTTAATAAATATCATATATTTTGTTATAATTTCATTTATGATGAGAGTTATTTGAATCACAACTTAAAATTTTACACGTTTGAATTAATTTTTTGAATAAGACGAATGATCAAAGTTGATGTTGGAAGTCAACAGATATGAATTAAAGAACGGAGGGAGTACGTTCCAACAGTAATACCTTAGTTATCGTTGAGTTATTTTGAACCGGAACATTCTAGAAGTGTGAAATTAAACGAGCCATTGTAATAAGAGAGCATCCTAGCTGTCCTGTTGTCTCTCTTTCTCTCTTTTCAATCATGTACCACCTTGATAGCCGCATAAAAACGATGAGCCGTTCATATGCAAATTTTGAGGATGGAGATATGTAACGACCGGGTTTTTCTTACTTTTTGATAAGTTACGATCTTCCGTGACCTTGCCAATCCCAAGAGGTTGCCAAGCACGACATCACAAGCGATCAAACAAGAAACCATAACAGAAGCATTAAATAAGAAATGAGAATAGAAAATAGCAAGTCAAAGCAAATTTATTAGAATGTAATCCTCCAAAGGGGTCCATCAGCACGCAGGCCGGAAACATCTCAAAGCAGAAAGATCACTATTGAGAAATCCATAGAATGCGGCCACGGAAGCATCATCATGGCAGCAGCAGCGAACCTCCTCTACACAAGCACGCTTGAGCGTAGGAGCTGACTTCACGGTCCGTCGGAGACATAGTCGAAGCCGAAGCTGTGGGTATCCTCTGAAAACAACAAATTAGGAAGCCGTGAGTACAAATACTCAGCAAACCGTATACTACCTATCAACAATATATGCATGCTAATGGTTTCAAGGGTAAAGGTTGGCTCATGTGCTAAATGCAAGTTTAAAACATTTTATTTTATTTTAAAGATGCAATAAAGTTTGATTTTAAAACTGTCAAATTTTATTATTTTGTCTCACAGGGATCTCCGTTATCCCGAACAAGGGTTTATTTTAAATGCCGATGTAACCTCTACACCCGGCCACATCTCAAAGACTGGAGTCTAAAATATTTTGAAATAGAAGAGGAAGTAAGAAAACAAAAGCACTCAACGAGGAGCACAACTCAGGGGTGTCCTGGCAACTCATCTGCAAACACCTTCGAAAACTCACGAAGAACTGGAATCTGCTTCAAAGACAACTCCTACAAGCTGCAAACTAAAAGTGAAACTCTGGACACTTTAGGGGCACACTCCACTCGAACACCGTGGCGGTTAACCAACGACACAACCCTCTCAGCACAAGTGATGACGCCCTTGTGCCTCGCCAGCCAATCCATCCCAAGATGACATCAATGTCACGTGAGGGAAGGACAATCAAGATCTGAAGACCTCTACACTCAACACGACTCTTATAGACTCTAAGAGGTGAGGTAGGGAGACTATGTGTAGTCACAAATACCGACGACACAAACGAGTAAGTAGCCCCTGAATCTAACAAAACCGTTGCTAAGTGAGAGTGAACCAAAAACTCTGTTCAAGAGGTTTGACAGAGCCGAAAAGAACTGTCTTCTAGAGGTTTGATGGAGCCTGGAACGGCAAGTCCGCGTGTACTCCTGCTTAACGGCGGCAAAGTCCTCGGAGGCCGATGCCTGTCACTTGTCAGCCTGCGCTCAAAGGGGAACGCGTGAGATAAAGTACAAGATGTAGGCTAGAAGATTAAAAATAATAGTGACAGTAGTGCAAGGACGAGAGAAGATGTGGATGTTGTTGATGAACGTCTGCATGCTTTTCAGCTTGCGGTGGACGACGCAAGGTGAAGAGGATGCAGACGCTCATCAACAACGTCCACAACTTCTCTCGCTATTGCACTACTGTCATCATGATAGTTCTAGTCTTCTATCCTACATCTTATATTTTATCTCCATGTTCTCCTCCGGGCGCGGATCGAGCCAGACAAGTGACAAGCGCCAGCCTCTGAGGACCACGTCGCCGTTGAGCAGGAGGTATACACGGCCCCTGCAGTTCTAGGCTCTATCAAACCTCTTGAAGACATGTACTCTATTTGTAATGATTTTGTAAAATGTCATTACTGTAATTTGTAATGATATTTCTATTTTGTAATGATCTTGTTCATGTGTTCATCGAAGATTTTGAGATATGTTAATTGGTACTCTACTGTAAATGCCGCTCAAAGATGACGTCAATAGTGACCGACACTATTGCTAGTTGTAATATCGGTTTCTGATAACGTCATATATGAACAACACTATTGTACATTGTAATGTCAGTTTATGCTGACGTCATACTTGACCAACACCATTAGTTTTCATATTGACCATCATATATAATATTGAAAACTCTTGGTCCCAGTAGAAGGATCCAACTAGAGTGTCAGAATGTGAAACGCTCAGTAAAAACTAGAGCGTCGAAAGGTGAGTAGTTCAATCAAGGGCTATAAAAGGGTCGCAACTGCGCTTTTAGAACCATCTCATCTTTTACATCTCTTAGATGGCGGCCCAGATAGTGCAGGAGCTGGAGAGGCAGCTTTAGGAGTTGAAGGCTCTGCGGGTGTCGCTCTGCCATGATATTGACGCTCTGTGGGGTCCCTTCGGCTTCAAACCGACATGGCATCGGACATCTTCAATAAGGTGAACGGTGCTGTGAAAAAGCTGAAGCTGAGGAGTCTGTAGCTCCCATTAGTTCAAGGGGGGTCTCCTGCCCACTTCCTCCATGTCAACGGTCTACTGGAAGGGATGCTGAGTCCTCTCCCTGAGACGATGGAGTCGGAGCGTTGGGAGCTGGCGCAGGCAGTTGCGGACCGCATACTATCTGCGGTAAAGGTATGCCAGCCTGACTTCTCCTTTGCCACCCTTGTTCAGCTGGCGTCCCATCCCGACGCGGCGACCAGGGAGTTAGAGGCGAGCATCAAGCGCTTCTCCATCGAGGTGACCAAGTCAGCTATTCAAGAGGAGGAACAGAACGAGGAAGAGGAGGACTCGGACATAGAACAGTAGTTATTATAAGTAGTAGTAATAGTAATTTTATAAATTTATAATATTATGTTTTGAAGTTATGTAAGTTCATAAATATTATTACTACAAGTTAGTAAAAGTTCTCAGTTTCTCGTTTTAATATTAGTTTTTGCTGATGTCATACATGACCGACACTATTGCTTATTGTAATTTCAATTTATGCTGACGTCATACAGGAGCGACACTATTATCTATTGTAATATCGGTTTCCGCTGACGTCATACTTTTTTTGACACTATTATGTGATGTAACTTTAGTCCCACCTTGACTATACTTGGTAGTGTCGATCAACTTATAACCTCTGGCTGTCTGTTTGTAGACGAGGAATTGTGTAAACTGCACGACACAGGTGGGCAGTGGAGGTTACTCATAACCTGCGTAACCTCCACTGCGAACCTGGTCATATCGTTGTACATTCTTATTTTTTAAATATATAATAGAAATAAGTTATTTCATACTTAACCTACACTATAATCCATTGTACGGTCATTTCTGCTGATGTTATTTTGCACCGATATTATTGCTTTATGTAATGTCATCTGCCGCTGATCTCATACTTGACCGACACTATTACTTGTACTTTAGTCCCACCTCGACTATTCTTGCAAGTGTCAACCGGTTTATAAGCCCTGGCTTTCTGACGTTTCTCAAGGAAACATGTAAACTGTATGTCCAAATTGGACATTGCAGTGGCCGTGCAATGTCCAATGTGGACATATTGTTGTACGTTCTTTTTTTTTTCATTATATAAATTATATATTACAACGTATGGAACATTAATAATTTGGAATAGAGGAAAAAATATTAACCTTAATATCGCAAAACAAGAGGACACATTTATAATATAATATTTAATAATTAGATTACAAAACTATGACATCTTTAATTTCTTAGCTTGAACTAACTTCTCCTCGCCATCATTGCGCATGTAGGGAACAAGTGATGAATAACTGAGGCTTGCTTCAAAGATATTTATCTTTTTTGTATTCGCAAAAAAGGGCACCTCATCAAACTAGTTGGATTCTTCATCATCTGTGACATTATCAACCCCGATGATCCTTTGTTTTCCAGGGATAACAATGTGCTTCTTCTTGTGTTTGGGCTCGAGAACATAAAACACTTGTGCGACACGTTGTGGGAGTATCCATGGGTCATCTTTGTGACCTTTGTTATTTAGGGACACAAAGGTGAAGCCCATTTCATCCACCTCTACACCTTGTGGGTGCTTGACCCATTGGCACGTAAATACCAGGATCTGTAAAGTTGCTCCATAGTTGAGTTCCCAAATTTCATCAATGTATCCATAATATGTGTTCTTGTTCCTCTCACTGTCTTCGACATCTACTCTAACACCACTATTTTGGTGCTGGCTCTTGTCGTCCTTTGGCCTTGGTATAAAATGTGAACCCATTGATGTCATATGCCTACCATGATGTAATTAACATTAAAGGATGATCGGCCAATAAATGCATCATTTTTTCATATTTTGTTGTACCAATCGGGAGGTTTTGGTTCTTTAACCGTGACATGAAACATCTTTTGTGCTCTTTTATATCCAATCCTCTGTGGAATGTTCATTTTTTTCATGAAATTGTTGCAAGTGTTGTTGGATGTATGGAGCTGCAATATGTAACTGATGATTGAATGTTTTCCTTTCTTTTGTTCCTTTCCATAGGAGCCTCCCCTCGTGTCATGACACAAGCACACCTATTGGTTTTTCATCTCTCATGTAATCGTTGTAGCACTCAAAAACCTCCTCAGTTGTGTAACCCTCTATCATGGAACCCTCAGGGTAAGCACAATTGCGTATGTAGCCCTTCATAATAGATATATAACGCTCATACGGATACATATGATGTAGATAAACAGGGCCGAGGACAAAAGTTTGATCTGCTATGTGAATCATATAGTGCTCCATCATATCAAAGAAAATAGTGGGATGCACATCTCGAGTTGACACATAGTCTCCCTCATCTTTTTATGTGTCTTCTCCAACTCAGCAATGTCGATTACCTTCTTGGATATAGCATTGAAGAAGTGGGGCACATTCGTATGACGACCATCTTTATCTATGGTTGTTTGACAACCCTGACTGCAATAGCGAGGAAAAAGGTGAGCATGGCATGAAATTCATGAGTGTTGTACCTAGTTATCTTCAGCTCAGACATTGAAACAAGATTCTTAACATTCGATGAGAAACTTGTGGGGACTCTAACACCATGTAAACACTTGCATATTGATTTTTTCTCCTCAAGTGTGAAGGTAAAGCCAGCCGGTGGAAGGTAATACTTTCCATTGGGTCTTATCTAAGGATGAAATTCTGGCCTTATTCCCATTTTTTCTAGGTCCCTACGTGCTCTAAGTCCATCCTTTATCTTGCCTGAGATATCCAATAAGGTACCAATCGTGCTTTCAAAAACACCCTTTATAACATGCATAGTATCTATGGCATGGCAAATCTCCAACTCTTTCAAGTATGATAAATATTGATAAAATATCGATTGTTTTTTAAACAAAACATCACCTGGAACCTTATCATTTTTCTTTCTTTTTTCCTTTCACTGCCTAACCGAAGATGGTATGGATATTTCTGACCAACTCAAACACAAATTTACCATCATGATTGATCGGTGCCAAATCTTTCTCCTATGTACCATCAAATTGATCCTTCATTGAACGATACTTGTGCTTTTTTGGTAAGAATCATCGTTACCGCATGTACACCAACTTACATGAGAAAGAAAGGTACATTGATGATGTTTGGTCCAGACATACTACACATCCTGTCTTCCCTTTAACTTATCCAATTAGTGTCAAGCATGCGGGATTGTCATTGATGGTAACAAAAATAATGGCATACAGTGTGAAGTTCTCTTGTTTGTAAGCATCCCAAGCACGGACACCATCTTCCCATAACTTTTTCATATCCTCCATTAAAGTTTCTAAAAATATATTTATATCATTGCCAGCTTGTTTAGGACCAAAATAAGGATAGCTAACATAAGATATTTCCTCTTATAACACAGCCATGAAGGTATGTTGTACAGGCTTAGAATCACTGACCAAGTACTATGTGAGTTTGTCATCTCACCAAAGGGATTCATTCCATCAGTACTTAAGCCTAGCCTTAAGTTTTTGGATCTCTGGCAAATTTAGGATGGTTAACGTCAAAGGTTTTCTATTATCAAGCATCGGCTGGGTGCCGAAGCTTCCCGTCTTTTTTGCGCCCATTAGAGGCCGCATGCCAGATCATGAGTTCAGCATCTCTAGAGTTGAAGAATAGTCACTTCAATCGATCTACAACTGACAGGTACCACATCACAAGTGTTGGAACTTTTCTATTGTCGCCATTTTGGTCATCCAAACTGCTACCAATGCTTTTCCTCATCTTCCTCCCTTTTTTTTTCTGATCCACAGAACCTGAATCGTCACTTTGATCATTCCTTTTGTACCGACTGGCATTGCACACTTGACATCTCACGTCGTTTGCGTACTCTTTGCGGTACAATATGCAGTGGTTCAGACAAGCATGTATTTTTTGTATGCCCAGTGTCAATGGTGACAACAATTTCTTTGCAAGGTACGTGGTAATTGGCAAATTGTTCAGTTTCAGTAATAATTTGGCTAAGAGCTCTAGCAATTCATTGAAACTGGTGTCTGACCACCCATACTTGGCCTTTAGTGTGAGAAGATCAAGCATCGTTTGCAATATCATGCATTCTTTATCACACCCATTTGATTCAGCGTATAGAAGGTCTTTCGAAGCCTTCTCCAAAATTTGTATGTTATCTAAGCCTCTCATTTTTGTTCTCCGGTATTTCCTTGCACCCAATGTGGTGCAACAGTTCCTCGACATTAAAGCCTTCAATATTGTGACTTTCATAAAACACATCATTGTTTCTTTCATCCCTCTGTTCTATGTTGTTTCCTTCTGACTTTGGCTCTTCGATGTTGCATTCACCTCTTACCCTCTCTTTGTTGTATCCAATCCTAACTTCTTGTTCTTCAGTGCTTGGTGTATTTGCTTGTGCCTCTTTATGTTTGGTCCATATTGAGTAGTTCTCAATTGAACCATTTTACAACAAGTGTTCACAGATTGTTTCGGGCGTGTCATACATTACAACATTCTTACACTTCTTACATGAACACCATAATCTATTTGTTTTCATATGTACATTTCTGGTCTTAGCGGCTTTGACAAATGAAGTGACATTTTTCAAATATAGAAATAGATTTCCGCCAGCGCCATTGTACATCCAAGATCTGTCTTCCATCTTCACAAATCACAAATATAAAAAGAAATAATGAGAGAAAAAATTATAATACAAAGAATATAAAATTAACTAGATATGCAATTAATTTTTCACTCTCTCCCCTGCCCCCACCCAAAATATAATGTAGGTCTTATTATAAAGGTAAACTAGAGATTTAGCTAATTAACTATGTACTAATACTCTTACAGATCAACAAAATTAGTTGGGATCTACAAAACCCGCCCTAAATCTACACCTGTACACACTAGGTTTACTTCAAACTTCTCTCACGATATCCCGCCCTAAACCTACATTAAAACCACATCATAAGACCGTAAAACTTCCAAAGATGACATGGATTTACCTCATGGAGCAATATCCTTTGATTAAAACGGAATGAAAGCCGGCCCCCTTGTATTCCAAATTTCTCGGCCGCCGTATGGAGACTCTCTAAAACAGAATCGAACAGAGTGCCCCGACGGGAGGAAGGGGACGAGTATTTATACATGAAATACCTGTGTCGGATATATTGAGATCATCATAAACAACACAATACAGGCGATAGCAGTGTCGTCCGACCTGCGACACCAAAAATTGACGCTGCTAAAATACACTAGTTTTGGTTTTTTTTTTACGTCAGCCCGACCGACACTGATATGTTCATTATCAGTGTCACGTTTCTCTGACACTATAGTGTTTCTTTATAGTGTCCGATGTGGATGGAGTAAGCAATGACCAACATTGGTGGCGTGTTCTGTACCTATCGGTTGCTCGTGACGTCTACTGGTACAGACACGATTATATAATGTGAGAAATTAGTGTCGTTTTATAGAATGATGTCACATGTGTTCGACATTGTTGGTGTCACAACAGTGTCGGGTCGTAATGTTGGGGGGCCATCGGAACTTGTTAGTGTCGGCTGTTACGTTCGGCTAACATTGTTATATGTTTTGAGTGACACCATAGGCTCATTTTATAGTAATGAGTACAGAGCACTTCAAGGTTGTAGACAGCAACAATGTCGAGCATTACATGTAGCGCGTAACCTTTAATCAATGGCGTGTCTTTGAAGGTGGAGATTTAATATTAGACTGGTACACAAGTAACAAAAAAACAAAAAAAAAAATGGCCGGCAGGCAGCGGCAAGAGACGCATATAAAAAAAAAAGGCCGGCTTGTGTGCTAAATGCAGAGGTTGGAAATACCACTTTTTCATTATATATAAAAATTTTTTTGATCCAATAGCTGGAAATGTGTCTCTTTTCTTTTGTGTGCTAAATGCAGAGGTAGAATATATTTCTTTTGTGGGATGGAACAATTGATTCGTGGTTCAAGAGTATTGTCTCTGTGTGGGATCTTAGGTTGAGCTCCCATGACGACGGGCAGATGCACCTGTTTTCCTGTGGTGTCGTTGTGAGGAACGGTGTGATCGAATTTATGCTGGAATGGCAGACTTATTTTGAGCAAAGTAAGCCTTGACGCCCTGGTCTCTTGGGCCTAGGACTGTAAATGGGTTGGGTAGAGATGGGTTATGCAATACTTCTATGTGGGCTTGGTTGAACGTCAGGTGACCGATGGACGGTAGAAGCGGATTTGAACAGCAATCGGGTTTGTGTGGGGTGGGTTTTCGTAGAAAACGGGTTGGATTCTCTTGGTTCGGGTTCCAATGGTGATGTGGATATTATATCTTCTGATGAGCACTTCCATATCAATATTTTCTTGAGCATCATTGAACAGCTAAACAACACCTACATATAATGGCTACCATGACTTCATACAAACTTCGATTTAGACTTGCAAGTACTTGTTGGAAAGTTTCTCACATCTACTTTCCGACGGATCCAGCCCAACCTTCATATGACATCAAAGTCAGTGTCAAATCATCATTTTAATACAGAACATATTGCGTCACCTAAACTTGAGGCATTGACCCGTGTATCAAGTTGGGCTCATTAGAGACGCATCCTAGGGTTTGAGTATGACCCCAGCACCCCATGGTCTTTCTCCATTCTATGTTAAGGCCTCAGCCGCTGCCAAGATAACTGGTCTTCTTTTGTTATAGTTGAGCTTTTATGCAAAATTTATGATCTTCAATTTGAGTAATTTTAGTTTGTCGTAACTTGTTTTTGCTTGTTCTTCAATTGCATGCAAGAATCAAACCTCATGTTCAGGTTGATATTGCTGTTCCACGATATCAAGAACCATTAGGAGTTGGTTATGCGATTGCTAAGGCCCATATGACTTGTTCATTTGTAGTCGGATCGTGATGGTCTACTCCACCAAACCGATAGTTATCATCTCACCCAAAGATTGGCCTCTCAAGTTCTATCAAGTGGTATCAGCTTTCAGGTTGCTCGGTGAGATCTGCTCCCTCTCATTTGTAGTTTTCTTCATAATCCTATAGTCCACATAAAAACAACAAAAAAAAATTTGATTTGTTCCAGCTGACCTAGACCTTTGAGCCTGTGCATGGTTTTTTCGGTAATTTGCATTGTTCAATTCATGGTTTCATCACCATGTCGTGTTGTTAGTCTTAGCATTTAATCCATTAGAGTTTTAAGTTTTTGTCACATCATTGGCTCATATCTACAATACAAGAAAAAAATCAATCTAGATCTGAGTTTGTTGCAAATATCATATTCGGTTACCTGGTGCAAAAAAAAGAACATATCTCCGTGGTCTATTGTTTGTATTTTTGCATAATCTGGAAGATCTCCGCATGATCTTTCTCAAGGATCCAACCATACCTAAAAATTTCAACTAAGTGCATCACAATCATAAAAGAGATCTGACATCTACTGCGTGAACTTTTGACCTCTATTTCAGGTGTTCCAAAAAAAAGAGAGAGAAAGAAAATAGAAAAGTGAGAAAAACAAAAAAAAGATGAAGAAGAAAAAAAATATATAAGAATACTGAAAAAGAGAAGAAAAGTGAGTTGAAGTTGCTGCTATCTTGAACTTTTGTAGCATTTGTGTCGCTGCCTTTGTTTCTAGGCTCACATCTCTAGCATGGTTTAGCCTAGGACCAGCATAGTACCATCGTTAAACACTTATTCAAATTTGCATCTGCTGATTTGATTAGGCTAATCCTTGCTACCAAATTAAACTGTCCGAGATCCACAAATTTCTACAGCAAACAGAGTTTGGAATCACACCATTCTATTCTCTACTGGTTGACACAGGTGCTTGCAGATCACCCCTGGTGGTTTTGTAAGAACATGTAAAAACTTGGTTGAGCAGACTTGAGAGAAGCAGGGTGTGACACAACTGTTAGTTGCCACTTTGTTTTGCTGTTTGCTAACCATTGTAGGCGCAACTAAGAAAAAGGGAGCTTTGGCTTACACCCTCAATAACATGTGAAAATAAATCAACTTCAAGTACATGATGATATTTTGTTCAGTTTATCAATACCTTCTTTTGCTAGAAAATTTGATCCTCAGGTATACATTAATTGGGAGCTAACCATAGATATTGCGTCTAATGCTTTGAGTGAACGAGCCTTGCTTGAATGAAAGTATATTTGTAGGCACAATAAAGTTTCAGAATCTTGGAAACATTTTAAACATCATTTGAGAGATGTTTTTATTACTACAAATTATGTTGATCATTTGCTTGCCAAATTAGGTAACTTGAAATAGGTTTGTGTTATGTTTTGTGGCTTGGATGAATGCTAGGAAGATACAATGAGTAGGTTTATTGTCAAATTCTATTTCTGGGATACACTGTGCATCATGTATCAGTCTCTGGACCAGTAGCTGATATGCACAATTTCAACAAAATGATAATTGAAAGCATACTTCAAGTAAGATAATATACCTGATACCTGACCTTTAGCGGAAACACGATGATGATTAAAGCATCCACAACGGTTTAAACGGCTAGAGGTGAAGCAGACAACAAAAACAAAGACTCAAATCTACAAGCAACTTGGGAGGAAGGATGAAAACCCATCACGTCATCTTCTTCTACGAAACTTCTTCTGACTAAAATCACAAGTGCAAACAGGTGAGTACATAAGGTACTCAGTAAGCTCTTACACTAAGCAGGGTACACTTTTAGATGCATGTCTGGTTGTAGCAAGAACAAGGCATAGGGGTTTCTTTTCAAAAATCCATTTTCAACATGGTTCACTAAAGAAGGTTTTAACCCAGGAGATCAAAACATTGTTGTAAGCTTCATGACCTTTGAAGACCCTAAAAGGTATGAATTTATTTTGGTGATTGAATGAACAACCATAGGTTTTAACCCTGCTAATTCTACATCAATACAGTGGGCTTCCTTAGTGGATGACAAGGACAAACCCTAGAAGAAGAGTTGCCAAGCTTCAAAGAACCAAAGCTAAGAACTAGATAGAGAGTCCATAGGAACACCGGTACTATTAACGGAGGTAAGGTCATTTGTCTCCTGTCATACAAGTGTTAGAGGGTGTGAATGCTTCTTAGATCCTCAAAAAGCACTAAAGGTTGCAGAGGAAGCGAAGTCAAAAACTAGAGCTCAAGAACTAGCTAAAGACTCAGTCACCAGACAGTTCGGTGAGCCCTGGAGGAGCCAATCTAGAGAGAGGTGCTGTTTAGAGTCGACGTGGAGCAGTCACCAAACAGTCCGTCGGTGCAATGACTAAATAATCCGGTGAGTTAGAAGCTGAAGTCCAGAGAAGGTCTCTGGGAATCAGAAGTGAAAGTCACCTTACAATCCGGTGAAGGTATGCACCAGATAGTCCGGTGTTCTATGGAATGGATTCCAGAGAGGGTGTTTCCCTGGCCGAGGAGGAAGAAGGGTCATCGGACAATCTGGTGGTCTAGTCACCGGACAGTCCGGTGATTGCATAACTGTTCGGTGATTACATAAAGCAGTCAGCTTTATGACATCACATCTCAACGGTTGTTTCTGGGCTTGGAGCCTATTTAAACCGTGAAGGGGACATTTTCCTTTGTTCCCTTGATCAGAATTGCTGGAGCCAAGTTGTGAAAGGCCAAGGGACATCACCAAGACAGCACATTGCAAGATTGGAGATCTTTGGTGCTAGTAGGAGAGTAATAGGGAGCATTCATACACTTCTAGAGCTTGTAAGGCTTGAGAGGAGAGATCTTTACCTATTACTCTTGGTGTGGCCAGCCTAGACTGGCCAGAAGTCGGTGATCGAGCTTTCGAGGAGATTGTGGAAGATGTCACCAAGTTTGTATATAGTTCTGGGTCCTCCGCTCGAAAGGGACACCAAGAGGAGCGCCCGAGCCTTAGAGGCTTACTCTAGCACTTGGGTATTATGTGCGACAGCCAGACCGCCGGTGTCTTTACATCGGGAGTGAAGCATACCCATGTGAGCCTCGTTCCAGGAATGACGGGAGGGACCGAGACTTCGACGGGAGTTGTCTAATAAGGATTAGAGGAAGGCACCTACCTTTCGAAACCTCAAAAAAAATCACTGAGCACTCTCTATCTCACTCTCTTTACTTATCGCATTTACTTACTGTTTGAGTAGTGTGATAGGTTGTTCTTTAATTCCTCTTGATGGCTATCGTGCTAATGCTTGCTTGTTGTTATTTCCATATCACTAGCATTGTTGGGAATCTTGGCCTACTAGACTTATTTAGGTTTGCTTCCGTTGTGATCAAGTCTTATAGTTTTAGTTTGTAGCGAAATTAGTGCTATAAGTCCACCGATTCAACCCCCCTTCTCGGTGTTCTTGATCCTTACAAGTAGTATCAGAGCCAAGTGCTCATTTTTGAGGTTCACCCCCTTGAGCAAGGATGCCGAATGGGATGGAGACTTCGCCCGTATTTGATGGGACGATTACTCTTATTGGAAGGCTTGCATTCAAGCCTACCTAGAGTCAATCAATGGGAAAGCGTGGCAAGTTACTAACAATACTACGAATGAGAACGAGAGACTTGATCCTATTTTTATTAAATACAATGCTAAGGCCAAGAATGCCATGTTTGGATGCATTTTTAAAAATGTCTTCTAGAATCAATGCATCATCCACCGCACATGAGATATGTATCCAATTGCAAAACATCTATGAGGGCTCCTCCGAGGTCAAGGAAGAGCGTTACTATGTTCTTAAAAACAAATACGATTCCATCACCATGCAACCTCATAAAAAAGCTAATGATGTTTATTCTTGCTTGCATGTAGTGGTTGAGGAAATCAACGCCTTAGGCCTCAAGGACAAAATTGATGATGTGACGATCATGAGGAAGCTCAAGAGGATGTTGCCGCCAAGCTACAACTCCATCGTCACGTGTCTCTTCCAAGCCAACTTGGCTGCTCTCACCGTTGACGTCATGGTAGGCAAGCTTACGTCCTATGAGAAGTACATGTTGGACAGCTCCACCAACTCTTAATTGCCCAAAAATCTTGCCCTACAAGTTGATCAAGAATCACCCAATGGCAAGCACAAGAAGAAGAAGAAGGTGGAGGAAGATGAGGATGAGGAGAGTGATAATGAGGATCTTGCGCTCCTGATGAAGAAGTTATTTCGCAAGGGAAGACTTTTATCTTCCAAGAGGAACATCGGGTGCTTCAATTGTGGCAAGAAAGGCCATTTCGCTAAGTACTGTCCCAAGCCCAAGAAGGAGAGCAAGAAGGAAGCTTTTAGCGAGAATGATAATGAAAAACGCAAGCCAAAGAGAAAATTCAAGAAGTTCTTTGTCAAGAAGGAGAGCAAGAGCAAGGAGAAAAAGTCCCTGCACGAAGCTTATATTGTTGGTGAGTAGCTCACCGATGATGATTCGAACTCTTCATCTTTAAGTGAAGAGCTCGCGGGTATTAGCATGACTAGCTCCACCAACGAGCTACCATCACCTCCGCTATGCTTGATGGCCCGAAGTTGTGAGGGCTTCATTGATGAGGAAGATGATCTTGAGGAAGAAGAGGAGAGCTATGATGATGAAGATGATGGACCAAGCTACAATGATCTTGTCCTCTTCCTCGAGAAGACCAACAAGACCATCATCAAGAAGTCCAAGAAGATCGAGATGGTGACCAAGGAGCATGAAGTGGCGGTATTTCGAGTTCAAGAGCTTGAGGGGGAGCTCAATGCACTTAAGCACTCTCATGGTGTTCTACGTGAGTTCCATGAAGATCTCAAATCGAAGCACATAGAGCTAAGTGAGAAGCATAATGCATTGGTGCGCACCTATGAAGCTCTTGATCTTGACTCTCTCCTTAACTCTCCTAAGCTTTTAAATGAAGCTTCTACTTCTTGTGATCTAACCCTCTCTAAAGATAGTACTACTCTTGAGCCATCTATTTTGAAGGAATATACGAAGCTCAAGGAGGAGAGAGAGATCGTGATGGATGCATTTGAATGGCTTACTAGAGAAAGGCAAATTCAAAAGGAAATCCTAAGCAAGAACCTCATCAACAACCACAATCACAAGGGCTTACGATCATATCCTTCCTCTATCAACATCATTGGCAACCAAGATGAAATCCCCGAATAGATAGCCCTACTCATGGCGGATGACTATTATTGTGAGAAGTATTGCCTTGATGGTCACCACTCTAAGGATTGTCCCAAGGTGTGCGAGACTAAGATTATACCTTACGCTAACAGTTTCCATGAGGATGTGCACTACAAGCTTTTCAAGGATAAAGATGAAAAAGTGGAGGCCAAGCCGCTCGGACCGACCAATGATAAGAGTACAATCAAGAAGATATGGGTCCCCAAGGTGATCGTGGACCGAGAGAGGACGCTAAAACTCTCTTGGGTTCCCAAGAAGAAGTGAAGGGGACTAGGTGGTGGACCGTGAAGTAAATTGAAGATTTTTGAAGCCCACCACATGTCGATCGAGCTACAACGCCAATCTACTCTTCAAAGAGCTTATTCTTGTACATAGTAGAGTAGGTTTCTTTTCTTGCAATGCATGGTAGATAGGACTCCTTCGTGGACTAGATGTTTGCACAATCATGCATCATATGTAAAAAGATAAAAGAAAAGAACAAAAAATTAGATCGGTGCCTAACCACCATAAGATATCCAGAGCTTGAGAAGGTGGTTTCGCTGTCTCAAAGCAAAGCAGCGAGCACATGGTGAATAAGCTTGAGATGGGTCAAACTTGGCACCGAATAGGTTTCTTAATTTGCTTGCATCTATATGGCATACTTTAAATTCTCTTGCATTAGACTAGCTTGTTTGCATGCATTGCATATAAGAACCACGGAGGAGGTGTGTTACTGTATGGAGAAAGTGACTACATTGATCATATGGATTCACATACTCCACAAAGAGTAACCATAGCAAAATTGTGAGTTTCAAGCCCATTGAACCCTGTGCTTAACAGTCTCTTAACATCCATTTACGTGGATCATGATCTAAGAGTTCATACATTCCCTTTTTGAAGCCTCCTTTCTTGCTTTTGTTTTTATTTGCGAAAATGCTAAACTCTTCGTGAGTTATCTATTTGCAAAGGAGTGTTTGAGAGTTTCCTTTCTAGACAAGTGTGGTGTTTATTTTGTTCTTTGGGGAGGACACTTAAAGTCTAGAAAGAATTCATTGATTCTGCAATTCTTTGAGGTCACCGAACATTTCAGCGCCTTCACAGAACATTTTGATGACTATATCTTTTGTATCAGTCACTTGGCAGAATTGGACAAACACCAAACATTTCGGCGATATCACCGAACAGTCTGGTGACTGGAAGAGGAAGTGGGTGCCTCTCTGGAATTGGAATTCTCTGGAGACCGGACAGTCCAGCTCCTGGCAGTCATCGAACAATCTCTTTGGACCGGACAGTCCGGTGATCACTTTGATCGGCGAAATCTCGGTCATCCAATTTGATTTCATTTAATCTCAGCCGTTGATTTGTTTATGACCTAGCCGCACGTGTTCCTTATTGGTGTTCCAAAATTCGTGCAAGCCTAACCACCCCGTCGTCGCCGATCATCGCCCTGCCGTCATCGTGCTCAGCTGCCGCAGCGCGCCACCTGCCTCTGGCGGCCGTGCTTGCCCTCATCGTTATGCTGCTTGCCTCCGCCCTGCATCGCCTCGTGCGCGCCCGAGTGCCCTAGCTCGCCATGCCGCCGCATCGCTCTGCCTCGCCGCTGCTTGCATTGCCCCAACTCGCCGTCAAGCCCAGCCACCATAGTGCGCACACACTGCCCTTGCTCGACCTCACCGTGCGTCCACCAAGCCATCACATCGTGCTTCTTCAAAACCCTCGTGAGGTTTTAGTCTTTGGGTGATCGGTTGCTTTTTGGCGAGTTCTTCGGAGTTTTCCAACACTTCTCCTATGGGTATAGTGTTCTATCACTTCCATTTCATCGAAAATACCCCGCATGCTTTGTTTGTTAATTAATTACAAAAATTAGTATAAATTGCTTAAAGGTTTCACCTTTTATTGCCAATTGACATGATTAGTTGACAATTCGTGTACTTAGTGACATATTGAGGTCATTTCTTGCATATTTTAGCAATGCATTAAGTCTCCTGTCGCTAGTGTCACAATTTGAATGCATTGCTTTATTATGAATTGTGGCATTAGTATGTCGATATCACAGTTGCTCTTATTTGCTTTATTCGATCAGGGATATGTCTTTGATTCCACCGCTAGGACTTCATTTAGAGTCGCTCACCTTTTGTGCTTACAACCTATATTTTATTCCTATGTGGTGTAGTGACAGTTGGACAGTGGGTCAGGACAGAGTCAGCGGCAGTCCAAAAGTCTTAGTCTGTTCAGTGGTTTCTTGGACGAGTTAAGAGCCAAGCTCTTAATCCTATCTTACAGTGTCATATGGTTAGTGGTGCTTTCAATGGTAGTTGAGATTTCAGTGACAGTTAGTAGTATGGGCAGGCAGAGACCGAGTTCTAAGGAGAAGGGGAAGGGCAAGGCCGTAGAGCTCGAGAAGAAGAAGAAGAAGCAGAGGACAGGTGACCCTAAGTGGGACAAAGCTCTCGCTGCAGCAGACGTTGATGTTCCTCTACATAGGATGTCAGGTGCTTTGAGGATAGGCAGCTCTGAGTCCAGGGAGAGTTGAGGAGGTCGACCCGTCAGAGAGTGGCGACCACTCCTCTAGTGGCAGAGGCGCTGCCGCAGAGTGCTCCTGCCAGTAGGCAATCAAGAACCGCGGAGGGAGAGGCAGTTCAGAAGAGGTCACAGCAGAAGACACAGAGATGTCCACGTCAGATGACTGGAGTATGCGAGGTGTGCATAGCTAGAGCCGAGAGAGCTTGCCGGATGCGAGGTGGTTGGAGCACGTCAGTTACCTTTTGCCCCCTACATATGCCTGATGTTGAGGAGAGCCAGAGTTATGACTGAGGAGGAGTATTCAGCATTGTCAGAGATCACCACCTCCTTCAGTCCTGCTGAGCCATCCAACTCTAGGGTTCAACAGGTTTCAGCTTCTCAGAGCACCCCTGGAGGAGAGGACACCACAACCCTGGAGGATATTGACACTAAGGCTCCGGAGGGAGCACAACCGGTTGCTAGGAGCACAGAGGCTCTAAATCTAGCTGAGACTCCTACCTCTCATGCTACACTTGACCCTGCCCTTGTTGCCAGGTTAGATGCTATTTAGGCAAAGCAGGAGGAGCAGAGGAGATTTCGAGCGAAGCAACTTGAGCTTATGCGTCAAGAGAGTGTTGAGTTCGAGGAGACGATCCGACTCAAGTGCCTCCACATTGAGGAGCAGCTTCGGATGGAGAGAGAGCTTGCAGAGGAGAGGAGACGACAGGACAGGTATTTCTATGAGAGGTTGCAGCGCTCTCAGTTGGAGGTGGCAGCGGCTATTTCGTATATGTCTGCTGGATTCGGAGCTATCGCGTTTTATCTCCACGGGACTAGTATGTCACCTCTTCTAGCGTTTTTGACGACTACACTGTCAGGTCCCCTGTCTTCTCAGCTCCAGCCTACTGCACCTCAGCCTCAGTATTCTTCAGTGCCAGCAACTCACTCTTGACTTGCAGAGCCAGAGTCAGCAGCAGCAGTTCACATTCACTACACTTCTCTCAGCCCCGCTTTCACCATTCGTACCTTTTGCGGTAGCCAACACAGTTATGACTACTGGAGGGGTCAGTGTTCCTATTACATGTTCTCAGTTCTCTCCTGTTTCCTCGTACTCGATGTCGGTACTATTTGCTTCAGCTGAGCTGAGAGTGTCAATCCAGCATTGGAGTCAGGGACAGTAGTTCGTAGTTCTCCTATTGCTCTAAGGGTTCTATATTTTGAGGCTACTACAGCTGAGTCAGCGTTGTCAAAGCCACCGCCAGAGGCTTCATAGTCAGAGCCAGCAGCCACCACAGCCGAGCAGCCCAGAGCTTCCAATGCAGATATCTTAGTTGAGGCCGAATATTCTCCAGAGGAGGTAGCTCAGGCCCTTACCAATGCGGATCAACCAGCTTCAGTTGAAGACAAGGAGTCATCCCCGACATCTTCCTCTAGCTTGAGTGCCTTTGACGATGTTGAGCAACTAGGAGGACACCAGTCAGTAGCAGCAGCTCAGCCCGCAGAGGAGCAGCCTCTCACTGTCACTGCACCCAGCTCTTTAGCTGTGAAAGATTAGATTCTCTATAGGAGTTGGGTGAGAGTCATGAGGTATACCGTTCTAAGAGCTAGCTGTCTAGGGAGAGGCCATGGATGGGTAGTTAGGGCTCTAAATTTTTTTTGGCGGATTTCATTGGCTCTTCATGATATTTTGGTGAGCTTGTGTTTCATTCAACTCTTTTAGCTCATTGGAATGCACTCGGTTTTTGGAATAACCCCGTGGCTTCTGTGTGTATGGTTCCTAATGCTTTATCTGTTTTGCAGGTTCTTTTATGCATGTGCGCTCCCGTTTCATTCTCTATCGTGCATTATTCTTTGTCAAACCAGCGTTCTCCCTCTCTATTTGCTTCTTTGTGCCATCTTTCTGGATGATTAGATGACAAAGAGGGAGAGAGATCTACCAAATAGGGGGAGAACTGGAGGAGTAACGCTTCCTACCCATGACAAAGAAAGGAAACTCTTGCAAAATTTTCTAAGGAGTCATCAAGATAGGGGGTAAGTGTTCTTTCGAGATGTATTTTATTCTCTATCTTGTTTCATCTTGTTCAGACTATTTGTAAGTGCTATAGTTGTCATCAATCATCAAAAATGGGGAGATTGTAAACTTCATTACCTTTGAAGTCCAGCAAAAGGTATGAATTGATTTTGGTGATTGAATGAACAACCATAGGTAACGGTTGTGTTGCAGGTACCACCCCGCTAATTCTACATCAATATGGTGGGCTTTCTCGGTAGATGACAAAGACGAACCCTAGAAGGAGTTGCTGGGCTTTAGAGAACCAAGGCTAAAGACTAGATAGAGAATCTATAGGAACATCGGTACTATTAAGGGGGGTAAGGTCATTTGTCTCCTATCATACAAGTGTTAGAGGGTGTGAATGCTTCTTAGATCCTCAGAAAGCACTAAAGATGGCAGAGAAAGCGAAGTCGAAGACCGGAGATCAAGAACCAGCTGAAGACTCAGTCACCGGACAGTCCAGTGGGGTCACCGGACAGTCCAGTGAGCCCTGGAGGTGCCAGTCTAGAGAGAGGTGCTCTCTGAAGTTGACATGGAGCAGTCACCGGACAGTCCGTCCGGTGAGCCAGAAGCAGAAGTCCAGAGAAGGTGTCTTTGGGAATTCAGTAGTGAAAGTCACCGGACAATTCAGTGAAGGTATGCACCGGACAATCTGGTGTCCTATGGAATAGATTCCAGACAGGGTGTTTCCCTGGCCGAGGAGGAAGAAGGGCCATGGCCAGTCCGGTGGTCCAGTCACCGGAAGTCTCGTGATTGCATAATGCAGTCAGCTTTATGATATCACGTCTCAACGGTTGTTTCTAGGCTTGGAGCCTATTTAAACCATAGAGAGAGACATTTTTTGTGTGCCCTTGATCAGAATTGCTGAAGTCAAATTGTGAGAGGACAAGGGACACCACCAAGAGAGCACATTGCAAGATTGGATATCTTTGGTGCTAGTAAAAGAGTAATATGGAGCATTCATACACTTCTAAAGCTTGTAGGGCTTGAGAGGAGTGATCTTTGTCTATTACTCTTGGTGTGACCAGCACATTGCAAGATTGGATATTTACTATGGGTTAGTTATTAGATAAATGTTTATTTAGCTACTTTATTCCATTGCTTATGCGGTTACATGGGTAGTTAAGTGTATGGTTAAATTTACTAAAGCCTATGAGCGTGTATTACAGTTTGCCTAGAGTATACTAGGAGTTTTACGTGTCATTTTGTGCATAATCGCAACTTAGTGATATCTAATAAAGATTAACGATTGATTACTAAATTTATTTTAAATTTATTTATGCGACTGCAAGGGTGAGCCATGTGAGTGCACGCAGTGTCAAGCGTCTACAGTACTAATGTGTTATGTGAGTATAAGCTAATATTGAAGCATGTTCAGTGAGCATACAAAGTGTGCGAGGTGTCGTTTCATGTGTCATTTTATGTGAGATCCTATTTTACCGTGTCTTAGTGGTTAATTACTATATGCATTCTAAGATACCATTATCTAATTTGTAACTAAACGGGTGAATGCACAGTGACTAGAGATTAATTACTTAATTCCCTAGTGTAGTTGTATCTTAATAATTAGTGGCTAATTACTTGATTTTACTGTTATAATTGTACGGTTAACAGCATCATGTGGCACATGCAATAATGCAAGCTAAAGTAAGGTGAAGTTCACCCTAATCATATTATGAACCAACATTTAACATGACTATATGGGGCACACTAATTTAAAAGCAAATAACAGTAATTAATAAGCTCAAATAAATCAGTAAAGATCTAAAAAGGAATTAAATAAATAAACTCCAATAAACTCTGAAGTCAAAAAGGAGGTGTAGCACGATCAGATAATGGGGTTTCGATCATTGTTTGTGGAGTGATCGTTGGATTTTAAGTGGAGGTGGAGCGAAAGTGGTGGCTTGATTTGGAGCTATGTGTTTAATCAAACTAGGGAGAATATGAGGGATTTGGGATTCAAAACTGACTTCATAAAATGGTTCACGTTGAGACGAGCGCGTGAGCGCAAGAATCACTGAAATCGAGATTACGATTGAAAAGTTATGGCATTTGAAGTGTGTAGGGAGCTCTAGGGACCTAACTATAATTATTAGATGGTCATTAGGGACCTATCTGCAATTATTAAAACGTTGTTAGGGACCTGTCAGTAAATGTGGAATTGTTTAGGGACTGATATATTACTATTTGGACTAATATGCAATTATCACAATAGAAGCTGGGGTTATTTCTATAAAATAATAGGATTGGATCTTCATTTACTGAAACAGAGGGGCTTGCATGCAAAAGGTCATTTCCTGGAATTTGTAGGAGTTATTTTTGTAAAGGAAATCTGTGGAACAGGCCCACAGGTCAATGGACCAGGGAGGAGGGAGCGGTCCACAGGTCTACCGTGAGCCAGATCCATCTGGACCGTTGGATCATCGTTGAACGGCTCAAATTAAAATATTTCAACGGGTAATGAGTGATCAAATATTGAGTGTTGATTTCAGAATGGATGGCTATGATTTTAAATAGAGTAGATCTAATCTGGATCGTCGGTTTAAGATCGGATGGAGGAGGTTTAAACAGACGGTTGTTTTAATCTATCGTGTCCATGAAGGATCGGACGGCTGGTAGGGGCCGACTGCCATGGACGGCGGCCGGACAGGGAAGCGGCGGTGGCTCCATGGCTGGAGCTTCGTCAGAGAAGAGGAAAGCTCGCTGCGGAGTTCAAAATCCAACAGGAAAATGATGGAGAGAGGGAGGAGCTAACGGGGATTCACCTGGAGTGGTCGTCGGCGTAGGGTTGTGGTCGGAGCTGACTGGCGACGAGGAGGAGAACGCGGGCGGCTGTGGCGCATGGTGTCAGAACCTTGCGACAACGGGGGCCAAGTCGAGGCAGGGAAATGAAAGAGAGGGTTGCAGGGAAGTTGTAGGCGCAGAAAGGAGAGGGAAAAACGCACCGGAGGTGGGGAATTTTGATGGTGGCAGGGGTGACGCACGAATTGGGGAAAATGGGAAATTGAGTAGGAGCAGGAGGGAGAGGCTCGAGCATGCGAGTGAAGCAACGGTGAGGGAGGGGAAGCTGCCCGACGTCTCCTTTTATAGCCGGAGTCGGCTTGCCAGCTACGGCGCAGTGTAAGGCGGTACGCCGACTGGCGGTCAAAAGTTGCGATGCGGCAAGAGCTGGTCGGGACAGGTGGCGGCCGTGCTACAGGGATCTATCAGGAAGGCGGTGTGGTGAACACATCGTTCTGCCGGAGAGGACACAGGAGCGGCGGCGGCACGCTCGGCCGTTGGTTGGGGGGAGAGAGGAGAGGCGTGAGGAGGAAGGAAGCGGGCTGTGGGTCTCTGCAGCGAACGGTGGCTGATCCAAGGAGTAAAGGTGGGGGTGAGTTAAGGCGGCATGGCTACAGCACGGAGCACGCACGGCCGGTCGGCCGAGAGCCGATCATGGGCGGCAGGGCGCGACGGCGCGACGAAGAAGACTTCCCGGGCCAGGTCGGGCCTTGTTGCTGGGTTGAGGTATTGAGCCACGCGAGAAAGTAGGGAGGTGGCTTGCTCAGGAAGTGGGGGTGAAAAGGAGGTGGAGTTGGGCCGCGCGTGGACTGGAGGGAAAAGGAGAGGAGGAGGACATTCAGCCCAAAATCAGTTTTGAAATTTGAATATATCCAGGATTTATTGATTGAAGAGAATTGGATTATTAGAATTGAAATTCAAATAAAACTCAAATGAATTGGGAAAATAAGATCCGAACAAATGAGAGAAAGAGTCAAGCACTTGATCACACAAAAAATTAATATTCTAAAATTTCCAATTTAGATGGTTTTAATTTAAATGAGATTTTATATTTTGAATGAAAGGATAGAGAAATTTGTCAGCATTTTGTTAGAAAATTTCACATTTTAATTTTTTTTATTTTGGGTTAAAATTTGGGATGTCACATTTATGGAAGGTCTCAATTTTAATATCCAAATTTCGCTTATATCTAAAACTTACTACTCAATCAACTTTCACTACTAGAATCAACTGGTTTTCCTAGGGATTTTTCTTTTACCCTAGGGTTTCCTGATGAATACTAGGGAATGAACATTTCCCTAGGACGTGTTGGAAATCCGTAGGGAAATGAAATCTTCCCCTACGATTCAATGTGGTTCGTAGGGTTGCCCCGCTGCCGTAGGGAAATGAAATCTTCCCCTAACCATTCCCAAGGGTATTCAGGTTTCGAACGGAAATCAAGTGCCCGCGACACGTTTCAAATTTTTACTACTCCTTTCTCTCTCCCCTCCTTTTTCAATCTCCTTTTAAATTCCTCTGTGCCATCCACATCCATCTAACTCTACTACAACGAGTGGGGTGGGGGCAGGCAGCGGCGATGGCGGCGCCTGTGTCGGCAGCGGCGGCTAGCGCGAGTCAGCGTCGTGGCGGGGGCATCGACTGGTGACGGCATCGCAAGGCATGTGGGGCCGACGGCGGCGTGAGGCGGGCGACTGCGACGGTTGGGGAGGTAGGCGGTTGGGCTGGAGGGCGGTAGCGCGATAGGCCACAGCCGGCGCTGGCGAGCGTCAAGGCGAGTGGCTGCAGGTAGGCCACAGTCAGCGCCAACGAGCGGTGAGGCAGGTGGTCAGGCCGACAGGCGACAGCGGAGCAGGACACGACAAGCGATGGCGGCAAGGGCCAAAGCGTGGGGCAGCCCGCAGCAGGTGACGGCAGCGGGGCAACCCACGGCAAGCAGCGAGCCATGGCAAGCGGCGTTTGGCTCCGACGAGGTTTCGAGCGGCACACACGACGGGCAGCAGCCGGTGCTTCTGACGACAGGGTGCATCAGGTAGCAGCGCGACGAACGGCAGCGGCGGGATTGCTCAGCGGCCACTGTAGGTCGGCACGTTGCGCTCGACAGGCACAGCGCACGTCAAGACAACAAGCAGGAGGCAGCCGGAGTTGAAGGTGGAGGCGCACAGCGGGCTGTGGGGTCCATGGTGACCGGCAAACGGCATCAAACGATGGCAGGTGGGCAGTGGGGCCTAGAGCCTTTTACTTTTTTTAACCGAGCCCATGTTCTTTCCCTAGGAATCTTTTTCGTAGGGGACAAATCTTTCCCTACGGTTTTTACAAGAAACCGTAGGGCACACTTTCTTTCCCATCAACATTTCCCCTCGAAATTGTTCCCTAGGGCGTAGGGAAATACTTTCCCTATTGATTTTTACTCTTTCCTTAGGGTTTCAATTCTTAGGGAAACCGGTTGATTCTAGTAGTATTTCATTGTCTAAAGATTCTAGTAGTGTTTCATTGTCTAAAGATACAAGCATGAATAATCACCATCACTGATTCATAAAATGTATTGCTGATGTATCTTTGTCCTTTGTGTGATCCTATATCTTTTACTAAAACAGCGCAACTAGATAGAAAGCACTTTTTTGTTTCTTGTCATATGCCTAACATCTTGCATGAGAATGAGAAAAAGTATGAAGGGTACGGTGAGCTACTTGATGAAATAAAGTATATGGATAATGATGCTTGTGTAGTGCCTACTACAATAAAGAAGGGTAAGAAAAGTGATACCATTGTGAGTCCCTCAACACATCTAAATACTGCCATGCTATTTGTGCTGAATTGCAATTACCATGTGTTGATACTAGTATTTTGCAATGCTCAGTGGAGTGTCCAATGACTTATGCATTGTTTCATAATGCACATTTGTCCTAAGATTGTAACAAGTAGTGTGATCAAGTGTCTTATATTTCAAAATATAACAAGTGCAAGGTGTTCAAAATGTTCCTGTTGATTACACACATGTTGAAAATAGGCTTTTTCATTGCACTAATATTAACAAGAAAGGGTTGGAGCTCAAATCTTCTTTTAACTACTTTAGATTATATTGAATTTGATGATTCTTGTAACCTAACTTATTTGACTAAATTATTTCAGAATTACAGTTTACAATATTTTGACTACTGTGTTTTCATGCAATTGGTAAATATGATAATATTGAAGATGTCTTAATTCGTGTCTAATGTATTCCTATGTACTATCTAAAACATCTTTTTGAAATGCAAAAACATGATCAAAGAACAACATACACTAACACTAACAATACCTTGCAAAGTTTCTCTAGTTTTATGTTTTATCAACTGGAGCAGCTCATGGCACATGAGAATGTTTTTTTTTGGAGCCTAACTATGTGCTCATCACTCGTCTCAATATGGCAACAAACAACTATGCCGACTACTCGATCAAGTCCAGGATGGCTTGATATAAAGAAGGGGAGAATGATGAGATCTTATATATCCTTGCTGCGCCGCATGACTGCATCAGAATACCCCCATGGTCTCCACTTTTCAAGATTTATAGAGCACAGTGGGGTGGCTAGTTTTCAATCTGAACTTAAGTCGAGGACAAATCTAAATCAAGTGGAAGAGGATGATTAGATCATATACATATCTCCGCTGCCTCCACCTTTTATGATTTCTAGAGGGCATGGTGGAGAGGTGAGTTCGCAGTCTAAATTTGAGTCGAGGACGACTCTAAATCAAGTGAGAGAAAATGATGTGGACATCATAGCTTCTAATGAACACTTCCATGGCAATATTCCCATGGGCCGGATTTGAACTTATAAATAGTGCTAACTTGTCATGGTTTTCACGATGTAATATGAACTCTAATTTGAACATGCAACTACTTGTTGAAAAGCTTTTCATGTCTACTTTCTAAGGGATCCAACCTCAGCTTCATACGACATCAGAGTCTCTGCCAGTCATCATTCTAATATCTACTATAGAAGGTGTTGTATCACCCCAACTTGTGTCGTTGGCCTGTGTATCAAATTGAGCCCATTGGGGCGCGTCTTAGGATTTGAGGACAACCTCAGCACCCCACGTTCGTCCTTCACCCTATTTAAAGGCCTCAGCCTAAGCTAAGATAACTTGGGTTTTCTTTTGTTATAGGTTAACTTTTGTGTAAACTTTCTGATCTTCAGTTGTGTTCCATGATCACCTGTTAGACAGGTTTTGAAAACCTCACATTTGAGTGATTTTAGATTGCCGTAACTTGTTCTTGTTTTTTCTTCGATTGCTTGAAGGAATCAAACCTTGTTTTCAGGTTGATCTTGTTGTCAAGTGAGGGCAATAAACATTCAGAGTTGGTTATGCGATTGCTAAAGCACACACGACCTGCCCGTTTGTAGTCAGATTTTGAGGGTCGACCCCACCAAATCGATTGTAATCTTCTCACCGAAGATCAGCCCCTCAAGTCCTATCAAATGGGTTATAAGCTATGGGTTCTATTCGGGTGATCACCTATTATCCCAAGTGCCAAATTGATCTATAGGAAGAAGCCGGCAATGGGAGCAAGGTTTCATTATGACCAGCCTTGGTGCGGTTGTGAACCAGGTGACCCTGGTGATGGAATTGGGGCACGTATCTGACACGCACACAATGGCTCTCATCCATGTGCAGAAGCTCCTGGCCTTGTACATGAAGACATGAGTGAGGGGTAGGAAGTCCACGACGATGTGGGTGAAGGGTGCAGCATGTGGTCGGTGATGGTGGTTGTGGCCTTGTCGTGGAAGACAAGGGGGCATGCATGAAGCCAACAACACCATGGACGTGGAGCTCAGGGAGGAGATCGAGCTAGAAGGTTTGTGATAATGTCGTGACGAATAATGTGAGAATCGAATTCATTCGTGCAATAGCAGCTATGTCAGATCTACGTGGTTGATGCATGTATGCTGCCAGCAGTGGTTTGGATTAATTCTGATAAACTCTGTGTGCTACTCCCTTCATTTTGAAATTATATTGCTGACTAATTCAAATTTAAATATTTGAATGTAACACTATCAATATATTTTGTGTACTTCCCAACAAATATTATTAAGGTGTTTTTAAATAATACTTCTTTCATGGAAATAAGTGACCATGACTGAATAAGAATTTTGTTGCAACTTGGGAACTTGCATGGTCGGGTTCAGCATACCATTTACCATGCACTTTGCTAACATTTGATGTTTGATGATATCTCTTCCCTATATGCAGAAGTAATTACCAACTACTCACTTTTCTCTTTGTCTCTGCATTGTGAAGATTTTGTCAGTGCGTAGTAGCATAATTTTGAACAAAAAGTATAGGCCGCAATATCTTAGGATTTTGATGTGTTGACTCAGCAACTAAATAGCAATTTTTTCATACGTCCATGATCTGTTTTTAGAGGCTAAAGGGACATTAGGGTGAGGGGAATATATTTAAGTATGTAAACGAAATGCCCACATTAATGCCCCTTCATCTTAGCCTTTTTGGAA
>BCLG01000961.1:126567-138798 GCA_001602295.1 Zoysia matrella | reverse complement strand
TCACAAACTAAAATGGTACTTAATACATTAAATAAAGGAATAGAAATTTGGGCTGAGATAGATCAAACTCTAACTCAGGCATAGGCTCAAAAATGGGTTGAGATAGATCCAAACTCTAACTCATCCCTTTATTCTTCTAATAGTAGGGTTAGGGCTTTGATAGAGCTCTCAGCGCTGTTGATTCTTAGGAGTTTTGTCAAAAGCAAATTCTGTTTTTTAAGAGAAATAATTTTTGTTTGATTCTTTGAAATAAATTAAGATGTTGGTAGCTGAAAAAAATTGCTTCTTTTAATTCTACAAAATGATTGCTTTTTTTTTATTCTAAGAGTTTATCAAATAATCAGGAGCTAAGAACTCCGTCCAAAATGTCCTTATTCTATCTAATCCAAATTCGGCATATCAAATCCAATCTGGCCTAAGCCTTTAGAAAATAAGATCCTATCTAATCGTAGCCCATTTAGAGGATTCAAATTGTTTGTTATACTTCTCTAACTTTCCATACAACACTGAGTGTAGGCTCGATCCATGTATTCACCCCTTTATTTCCAAATGGGGACAGAACAACTAATTCAATCTTTTTTTTAACAGATTTATCTACAGAATGTAACATCCCGAATTTTCGAGTTAATAAAGTGGCATTTTCCCAAATTTTCATTCCAATTTAATTATCTGTCTTAATATTTCGTTCTGTTCGAAAATTCATTCGATCCAAAATTTGTTCGTCTAAATTAATCCGGTGCCGAAATAATTTAATCCGCGTAATTTTTACGTTTGACTAAAATTATTTCTCAAAATTTCCCTAATTAATTTTCGGGTCTAAATATTTTTCTTCTCTAATTAAATCTCTTCAACCTATTTAATTATTTCGCGGTTATTAATTAATTTTTGGATTAATTTCTAACCCTACCTACTCTCACCTTTCTATAATTATCTCTCTAACCCTAATTCCCTTTTTCCCCTCCTCATTTCGCCAGAAATTCCTCTACCGCCGCACATCCCTCGCGCCGCCATTCTGTTTTCTGCGCTGCGTGCTGCTCTCCTCGGTTTTCGCTCGCCGTGCTGTCCAGCCGCGTTGCCCACGTCGACCTGCCGCGGGTCACGTCACCCGTCGCCATCGCGTCACCTGCTCCCGCGGCCGTCCCTGCGCGTGGCACCGCGGTTCTGTTCCACGCCGTCTCGCGCTGCGTCACCGTCAACCTCGTCGCGTGGAAGCCAGCGCCTGCCCGTCGTTGCCCTGCGCTGCACCGGGTTTCCCGCGAGTCATCGCCTGCGCCGCGTAAATCCCTGCGTCAGGTCGAGCCGCGTCATCCAGCGCGAGACGTTCGAAGCCTGCTGTCGAGCTGTCCGCCAGACCGAATCACGCCGTCCCCGTCTGCTTGGAAGTCCGCGCCACCACGTCGCCCTCCGATCCAGCAGTGCGTCAGCGCTGGGTTTATTCATGGGTCCGTAGCCGCGCTGATCCAATCTCCAATTTCCAGTACACGGTTCCGGTTTCTGATCCCCGATTTCCGTCTCCAATTTCAGATCCCGGTGAGAACAATTTTTCTTCTCCTAAATTTATTTCCCTTTTGATTAATTGTTATATTAATTGCTAATTTGTTCTGCGATTAATTATTCTACGATTAATTTATATCCTTGTGATCTCGATTGTCTACAATTTTCGGGAAATTCCGTTTGACCTCCGATTAATCCCGAAATTGGTCCGTTATTTTGCCTCGTCGCGATCATCGTGTAGGGTTGTTCCGAGAAATATTTTTGCACGCACTTAGTCTAGTAATTTTGATTTAGATTCTAATTCCAGTTCTATTCTTTGTCGCGTAATTAGTGTCTAATCTCTGTTGTTCGTGTGGTGATTAGCTGCTGTCTCTGAGGAGGAGTCCTGCGAGCCAGCTCAGTTCGACGATCCGGATCCCGACTTCGATCCCGAGTTGCCAGGTAAGCCGTGTTCCTTGATCATTTTGTTCTCAGCATTTTAAACTACATATTTTGTTTGCAACCTTAATTTGCATGTCAACTATTTTAAAATGTGCTAGCAACATTCCTAAGCCGTGTCTGTTTACTGTTCCACGAATATTAACCCTAGGATTGTTTTAGTATATTTATTTTACTTTTATGCTTAACTATGTTTAGTCGCATTTATTTTTATCTCACACCTATCACTATAAAATGGAATTTGTGTTAAATGCTTTTGAACTGTGCTTCAAATGTGTGAGTATTGCAAATAACTTTACATAACTATTTAGCGAGGGCAGGAGACAGTTTGAGGAGCTGGGGGACTTTCGAGAAGTTCCTATGAGAGTACCTGTGGTGGGTACACTAGAGGCTTCGGCCTTGGCGGCGAGTTTGTTGGTTGTTGGAGTTGTGGTTGGAGAGATGGCATGTCTCGGCAATTAAGGACTGAGTCCTTCGAGTTTTGTACGCTCAGTTGACAACCATGCACACCACGTTACCCTGTATGGGCAGTTGGCTTGATCTTGAAGCTTGCTGAGACTGGTTGTTTACCCGTGGGTTGGCGGTGTAATGTTAGTGTGGTGTTGAGCTTTGACTCCCCCACATGAGATCGAGATACCCCACCTGATCAGTAGTAGGCTCTTCACAGCTTCAGGACCCGATTGCGTAGGCTTTTAGGATCCCTATTCTGGAAGACAGATGATGCCAGTTAAAGCTTGTGGACGGGTCTTGTGTGTTCGTCGGGACTACGACGGTAGTTTCCGATGACGCATCTCGTGGGTCCAGGTGCATAATCTCTGCAGAGTTTTAGTCGATGCGCATTGCCATGTTCTTTTGTAAGGACACCCCTCTGAGTTGTGCTTCTCGTTGAGTAGTTTTGTTTTTCTTCCTCCTGTCCTTTTCCAAATGTTTTTGATTCCGGCCTTTGAGCTGCGGTCGAGTGTGGAGATTACATCAGCATTAAAATAAACCCTCATCCGAGATAACGGAGATCTCTGCGGGGCAACATAATAAAATTTGACAAGTTTGAAAATAAAGCTTTATTGCATCTTTAAATAAAATAAATGTTTTAAACTTGCATTTAGCATTTGAGCCATGCCTTTACCCTTGAAACCATTTACATGCATACATTATTGTTAGGTAGTACGCAGTTTACTGAGTATTTGTACTCATGGCTTTCTAATTTGTTGTTTTCAGAGGATACGCTCAGCTTTGATTTCGACTACGTCTCTGACGGCCCGTGACGTTCGCTTCTGCGCTCAAGCTAGTCTGTGTGGAGGAGGTTCGCTACCGCTGCCATGAAGATGTTTTCGCTGTTGCTTTTGTCGGATTCACGATAGTGATATATCTGCTCTGAGATATTTTCGGCCTGCGTGCCGATGGATTCCTTTGGAGGATTTTATTCTAATAATTTTACTCTGATTTACTATTTTCTAATTTGTTGCTTGTTTAATATTTCTGTTATGGTTTCTTGATTGATCGCTTGTGATATCGTGATTGTCAAACTCCTGAGATTGACAATGTCATGTGAGATCGGGACTTATCAAAAGAGAAGTGAAGGTCGTTACACAGAGATTTAAAATTCTTATCTGTTGCACATTATTTTTGACAAAGTTTTTTGAATCTTGCGAAAGGAACAAATTTCCTTTTTATTCAACGGCCCATGATGATTAAAAAAACAGCCCAATCGGCCCCTTCACATTGCCCAGCGGCGACTAGGGTTTCTTTCTTTCTTATACCCAGCCGCCGCTTTCATCCGCATAAGCAGCCGCTTCCTACCTACTCGTCCCGTTCTGCGCCGCCGCCACACCCCGGCACCCTTCTCGCGCCGCAACGATCCGCTCTGCCCGGCGTCCTGAACTGCTGACTCGAGGTAAACAGCCCGGTTAGGTAGGGCGGCTGCCCGACCTTGCCCTATTTGTAGATACTCCTCCGATTGCGGTTCGTGTGGTTGGCGTCCTTTTGGTGATGTTTAGATTTGCTCTCCCAGATGCTACATTTCTCTCTTCTGTCGTGATGTTTTGGGCACTCGAGGAAATATGATTAGATGTCCTGTTAGATCATTCACAATTGAGTTGTGGGTTTGTGGAGGTGGATTCGTGTTTTGAGTGTAGCAGTTTAGTGATTGATTCCTGGTATACTTCTTATTAGAATGATCTAGGATTTACGTTTTTGTTTTGGTAACTGCAGTTTCTGATCTACGGTGTTAAATTCAATTGACTTGATATGTTATTTGATAAATTTTTCTAAACCATGGCGTGCAGCAGCAAGCTCGTTCTGTCAAACACAGCTATAGGATCCTTTCACATCGAAACTTGTATTGTATTCTTCTTTGTCTCATCTCATGTATACAATATGCTGATGGTTTGTACTGCTATTGAAGACTATCTGTGATCACATTCACAAACTAGTTTGATGAAATATTTGCTAAATTCAAATGTCCACTTCTGTTGTGCAGCATGGATACCCAGGTTAAGCTTGCTGTCGTGGTCAAGGTGATGGGCCGCACTGGCTCGAGGGGTCAAGTGACCCAGGTCAGAGTGAAGTTCCTGGATGACCAAAACCGTCTCATCATGAGGAACGTCAAGGGCCCTGTCCGGGAGGGTGACATCCTCACCCTGCTCGAGTCTGAGAGAGAGGCCAGGAGATTGCGCTGAAGCAGCTGGTCGATGTCCATCGTTTGCAGCTCCTATCTTGAAATGTTCCAGTGATTGATTGTTGCTCCGTTGCATAGCATACTGCTTTTGTTCCATGTACTCATCTGGGTGCAGTTTTGGTCTGTTATTGTCTGAATTGAAGGGCTAGTGAATGAGACGTGTCTATGTTCATTTCCTTTTGTGACATGAATTAATTTAGTGAATTGATCATATTTCAATGTTGCGTCAGGTCAGAATTGTTTGTTTGGTTTGCCATTGGACTGTAGTTGGTTGATTGGTCACATCATTGTTATGCTAGTTATTTTTACGGTGTTATGCATTGCATTCGTGTTTTGGGTGCCCTGGGAGATTATACCAAGCTAATCTATCTGTGCTGAGCTTACACTGAGTTTTGGCTTGCTTTCCCCTTGATTTGCGTGGAATCTGAAACATATATGCTGTTCCATAGAACTAATTCTGCTATTGCTATGTGCTTCAGAGAATCTAAAGGATCATGCTCATTGAGTAGTTATAACTGGTTTTGTTCTCTTCAGTAGCACATACAGAACATTATGAATCAGGTGCTCTCACAATTCCTTCATTGCAAACAGTTCCCATCACAAACCTGGGAATAAAAAGCAAAACTGAGCCTCGTCTTTCACTGCCTCAACTTCAAAATGCACTTCAAGTAACTCTTATTTGCCTAGGCTCGTGTGATATGTTCATATTTTCATCGAGTCGTGGGATTGCTCCTTGGTGTTGATGCGCTTGGCCTGGTGATGGGAACCTCGTTGCCCTTGTGCCCAAGGGTGACAAGCTTTCCACTTACAATACCAGGAACTGGAAATCGGGTGGATCGTCATGGACACACCCAATTGGAAGGGCAATCGCTTACCCTTTTTGGTAGAGCTTCATGGAAAAGATTCAGCTAGAATAATAATAAATAAAATTGTGTTATGAAGTGATTCTCTGCAATGAATTAAAGGATTGAGAGCTAAAAAAGTAGCTTCTACTGATTTTATAAAGTAATTATCTATCTTGATTCCAAAAGTTTATCTCAAAAAATCGAATAGAATCATTTTCAAATATAGAATTATTTTTAAAATCACTTTTCATAGAAAATCACTTCCAGAGAACCTCTGCTTAAAAAAGCTTTGATATGACCTCATTGATCTCTTGCGGTTGATGCTGTTAGGGCGTCCACATTGTGTGTAGATCATAAGCAATATACTATTTTTTAAAATCTATCATATACATTGTGAAAGTTGACAACGAAGTATTAGAAAACAACAAAAGTTGACCATAATGTTACTGTTAAATCATAAACATTACAATATAATATTACTATATGGTTTATGAAATGACTAGCTTCATGATGACTATATTTTAATCTTGAGAGGTACTTCAACATCGTGCAGTTGATAATAAGTATTGACAACTTTATAGTATTTCCTTACTTATTTACCAAATTGGAACAAATATTGTGGATGCCTTTAGGATCAGATCCTCCGGCCCACAACCAAAGTCATCCTGACAACCCTCCTCTGCAAATAGAGTCCTCTTGCAAAAGCCCATACACTCGCCGAACGTAGTGGAGTCCAGTAGGCAAATCATTTTTATATTATTTTTTAATAAGAAAACATGTGAATTTAAATTTTTAGAACTAAGACATTTTTGACATGTTAAAACAAATTTAGGATTAATATGATACATGTCATTAATTTTTTTTAAATTAAAAATATGCCATTGTAGTCCACATGCCATTGAAATATATGGGCCCTACCATATTTCTAAACTGGTAACATTGTAATGGCTTATATTTAACCCATCTTATATCCAATTAACTTTAAATATATGGTATGACTAGGATCTGTTTGGCATCCTTGTGATTATTAAAATTTAGATTTTAGAGGTGAAATTTATAATCTGAATTATAGAAAAAAAAATCTGATGGGGTGTTTGAGGCCAAATTATATAGTCTACTGTTTTAGTTATATCTTGTCTAATTACCTGTATACTCCATTTGTTTTTAAATTGATGTCGTCATTGACTTTCTAATATTAACATCGACCATTTGTCTTATTTAAAAAATTAGTTCAAATGTGTAAAATTTGAAGTTGTGATTCAAATAACTCTAATAATAAATAACATTATAATAAAATATATGATATTTATTAAAATTTTTTGAATAAGATGAACGATTGAACGAGGAGTACATTTTATTATTTTAAAACAAGGCGTGTTGATTGCCTATTTTTCAAATTCGAATTCAAATGATGGCACTACAGAGTCCTATATGTGCTTCGTTTTTTTTTAAACAAGGCGTGTTTGGTATGAATGAGATGGGTAGGCGGATTACTTTGGAGTTTAAATAAATAGAAAAGCATAGAAATAAAGATCTACAATGGCATTGTCCTGTAATTATCTCAAATTTGAAAAGATACTTTGTCTTTTACCATTCATAATCTTAGCTGGGTTGTGGTAACTGGGTATCCAAACTGCCCTAGCTCAATTACATCAATTGGTTTGATGTGACTTGGTTCACAAAACCATTGAAACGTGTTGGGTTTTTGAAAAAAAAACAGTTGTGTGGTTTCACCTATAAGCTGGTTTTTGGTAAAAAAAATTGAAAATATTCAAAACCCAGTAAATTGGTCAATCAACTGGCAAAGCTAAGGGTAAACTGTTAAAAACCTATGGGTATCAAAATTTAAAAGTTCTAAATTGATGACATGGTCAGTAAACCACAGAAACCGACTTTATTTTAGTATTTTGATCAAATTTTATTTAAAATTTGAATTTTGATTTTGAAATGATTTTTTTACCAGTTTTGCAGGTTTTCACAAAAAAGTGAAACAACTCGAACTGTTCCTTCAATCCTGGGCGTGTTTTTTTTTCTATAAAAAAAAACTGGGCATGAGTTGAGTCCACATTGGATTAGTCTTAAAAAAATTTAAAAAGACCATCCATGTCCAGTGCCGCTCGATCCAAACCAAACGGCCGTGATCTCCACACCACTCTCCCTGCATCTCCTATCACAGTTCCCAACAGATCATGTTCCTCCTCCGCCGCCTCCTCTGCACCGCGGCGGCGCCCGCCGGCGCCGCCCGCGGTCCGCCACCGATCCGCGTGGCGTTGACGGAGTCCTCCGGCCGCGGCGTCTTCGCTACCCGCCCTGTGGCTGCTGGCGAGCTCCTACACTCTGCGGAGCCCCTGGTCACCCACCCCGCCCCCTCCCTGGTCCACGAAGTAAGCGCTGCTCTGCCCAGTCCCTTTTCCACCGACAACCCTTAAAAAGCACAGCCCACCGACTACGAGCTGAACTGGACGGACCGTGTTGTGCTTAGGTGTGCTACAGCTGCCTCAGGAGGAAGCCTACCAGGGACGGGCGCGGCTCGTATGGCGGGGGCTGCTACTTCTGCAGCGACGCGTGCAAGGAGCATGCCAAGGTGACGCTTTTGCTCCTAAATACTCGTTTGGTTTGTCCAGGTTAAGTACTTGTTACGTGCAGTGCGCCACTTTGTCCAAGTGTTGAATCTTTGGTATGGAGGTCCGTGGTGCCACAGTTTATATTCGGTTAGATGGTATACTAGCAGACATGCAGTGTGGATTCTAACTTATTTCTTAGGACCATAGAATGAAGAGATATCTCCTATATACCAAAAAATTGAATAAATTATAAGTAGTTTTTTTTGCATCCTTCAACAAAATTGCGTCATTTTTACGTGATTGGTTGCCGGCTTCATTCAGCTAACAGGATTTCCACTTCCCATCACTGTAGGGGTTCCATGATATTGCACAAACCGTGGATTGGTCTCTGTTTGATGACCATTGCAGGTATGTTGGTACTCACCAGTCCCCAAAGTCTACACTTCATCTATCTGTAAATTTGCACCTGCATCCTCATTTTGTGGTGGTTTTCTTTGTTCTGAAGTTCACGAGGTCTGAAGTACCCACACATGGCCAAGCGACTCGCTTGCATGGTTATATCAGGAGCTGCTAGTGCAGATTGTCTCGACATACTTCAGCCGGCTCGTGTGCATCAGGGCACACTAATTGAGGTACTGGTATATGCTCTTCTGATCTCCCTACCTCCCTACTGTTTTGTTGTCATTTCAAGACATAATCGAATGGCACTCTTGCTCTGTGATGTTGCTGGTTGCATGTTAATTTGGCAATTGAACATTACAGATGGAAGAGGAGTTCAAGTTATTAGAGTCTGCTTTTAGAATGGCAGGATTTCAGGATAAAGTCAGAACATGTATCCTTGATATTTAATTTACTTACATTTTACTTTCTTGATGTCACATCTAATCCAATCATTGAACATTAGCATATACTGTACATACTAGTAGTAAGAACTTGTTTCAATCCTCTGCATTTTTTCTCCAATTATTTTCTTTGATAATGCCAGTTTTGACCAAAGAATGGTACACCAATGTACTGGCAAGAATACGCATAAATGCGTTCCGTGTTGAATTGACTGCAAGTTCATATGAGGATCTTCTGTCCTCAGCAGTAGCCTCAGTATCATGTAACACTTCAGTTGGCAATGCAGTCTATATGTTTCCATCTTTCTACAACCATGACTGCGGTATGGATTTTGATATATTCATATGGAGAACAAGCTTACCTGCCATCCTCACTCTTACCATTTTTTAATACAACTATCGATCCTGCTGGTTCATGACCTCACGAAGTTTAAAACTTGGTGATACCTTTTTGTTGTAGTATGGTTATTGTCTGCTGTTGAGTCTCAAGCTGGGTTCTCAATCTTGTTTTAATACTCCATTATCCACCTGTAGATAACATTGCTAAAATTGTCCTCAGAGTCTTGGCACATTTTTAAGTTTCTATGTACATTTTTAGTACAAGTGATGGAAAAATTATTTCTTATTTCATTTTTAACAGCAAATTCCAATTTGATGATTATTTTGTTCCTGTTGTATTGCAGATTCAAATATTCTCATTTTCCTGTTTATTTTCAGATCCAAATACTCACATAGTTTGGCTTGACAATGCAAATGTTAAATTGAAGTCCCTCCGTGATATTGAAGAAGGTATGGAGAAATGCAGTCGAGTTCGTCTGTTAGCGTGGCAGTCAGCTAAAAAAAAAAAATCAAAGAAAAAGGACTACCAAATCACTAATGCTGAGTTGTTGCTCGTTGCTTCTATTATAGGTGAAGAGCTGCGCATTTGCTACATTGATACAAGCATGGATGTCGATGCTCGGCAGAAGGTTCTTGCTGATGGATTTGGTTTTGAGTGCCACTGCCTTCGGTGCTTGTCTGGAGATTAGAAATCACTTGTGCTCTTCTGGTGTGGTTCATTGAAGCCACCTCAAGTTGGTCATTGTTGACCTTGATCACTCTCTTTCAGAGTTTCGGTCATCCAATGAAAAATCAGGCGATTGATTGCCTGCTCCTGTGTTAAAATACTTGCAGTCCTGTATCAAGTTAAGGATGAAAGCGAACTGGATCGGAGTTGATATAACCTTCTCCATGTCCTAATCCATGTTTTTCCTTCGGATTCAGAGCAGATCGGATATAGGATGTGGATATGAAGCGGTCTTAAATTGCTGCACCGATATAACATCTTTTACTATCTAAATCGGAGACGATTTCTCACCCTCTGATTGGTCGGTACACTGTTCATTCATCTCGGCCGTTGATATGGGAGCGAACGGCTCGTCGTGCTTGTACGAGAAACATCGATTCCACGCTTAGCATTGTCAAGATAGCAGACATGCGTATAACAGATACCAATATTTAGGGAAAAAATCATTCAGATATAAAGGTAGCTGTGATGATTTAATTACATGTGTAGAAGTCAAGTGTACAAGTTTCTACTACCTTGATTAGACCACTCCACAACAAATATTGGCTTTCTGCTTGCTATGTCCTCAAAGAGATGCCCATCTAATCTGCAAGGCTCTACCTTTATTCCAAGAAGACTTTCAGATATTCAGTATGGTCCCCTTGTTTGCAAAACGTGTTTTGTGCTGCTAAACTTGCATGGCTGTTTCAAGAAACAGATGCAAGCCGGTATTCTACAGTAATAGTTAAAGCCGTGCACAGATGCAGTTATGATTTCTGGAAAGAGAAATGGACGCCCTATTTTCTGATTCTCCTGATATTGTTGCTTACGGTCCAGCATATAGTCACGCACAATATCTGGAGAAGATGAAAGCATGGCACTGTATGAGTATTTATTCTCAAGCTTACAACAAAGGAGAGTATAAGGTATAGAATGTAGCTAATAGTCGTGACTCCCTTCAGTTAGTGTAAATATAAATCGAGCTGCAAAAATCATTGAAAACAATTTTATTGAGCTTGAATGAAATGTCTATCTTTTTCTTTTTGGAAATGCGGCTTCTAGCCTTCTCGGAGGCAGGTGCGGGGTTCGAACCCCCGTCGGCTGCGTGCTCCCTTGCACATCTTACCGCAATGAAAAGCGTGATTGGATTCCTTCCGAACCCAACCAGGCTCTCGACCATAGGGAGCCAGACCCTGCAGAACCTGCAGCGCGGGAGCCAGGTGCAAGGGAAACGAGATTCATCTTCGTTCCTCCAGAACCAGGCTGAGTGGCATTTTTTGCATCCAGCAGGCCAACACAGCTTCGGTACAGGCAACTGAACAAACCAGCGGAGCACCCCGTGAGCCTGGCCAGCTTCGATTCGGATAACCAATCAAGTAAAATTGCATCTGCTGAGCCATGTTTGAGTATACGCGGGTATCCAAACACGCCCGAAATGTCTATCTAGCATGAAGTCCATTGCAAATAGCCTTCTCATCTTCAAATTACTATAGTTCGATCAAATCTAAATTGAGGCACTCATTCATATTTGTTGCGGGTCATTTAAGTAAAATAAAAATAAAAATACAAGCACAGCAACGCTGCATATATTTTCTTATGATATATTATTGGATCCTCGTGCTGCATTCTACATCTGTTCCAATAAATAAGTAATTTTAAATTTAATTAAAATCAAATTTTTTTAACTTTGATCAATGATATCTATAATATTAAATAATTTTTAAGTATACATAGTTATATATTATAAAATTTTATTTCATGACGAATCTAATTAGATTTCATAGGATGATACTAATGGGTCCATTATTCTAAAACAGAAGAAGTTCTGGTTTTCCTCCTCCTCGTCGTCCTTGTCATTGTACTCGTCATCGTCCTCGTACTCGGTGGGCAGCTTGTAGCGGCAGAGCGGGCAGAGCGCGCTGACGGAGAGCCAGTCGACGATACACACCTCGTGGAATTCGTGCGCACACCGCGCACTGCCGGATTCATGAGCACGTCGCCGGCCTCGTATTCCTCCTGGCACACCGCGCACTGCTCGGTCTTGCCACCTCGTCGCCGGCAGGCTCGCGATGGCCTCGGCCAAGGCCGGAACGCCCCCGAAGCAGTGGCGGAGATGGCGGTGAGCCGTGGCCTACTCTGGATTTGGCCTATCAAAGGAGCAACCCCGGTACTCAACCCCAGCCCAGGTGGCCAGCCCCATCCGCGCGAGCAGCCGCGAGTCGATCCACAGAAACACGAGGCCGAGGCGAGCGTTAGGGTTTGGACGACGGCGGCGGCGCGAGGGGCTTGACGCGCGGCGGCGTGCGCACGCGGCAGGAGCGTGGTGCGC